>VXCM01001551.1:0-87500 GCA_014773175.1 Lucifuga dentata | reverse complement strand
TATCTATATATATCTATATATATATATATACGTGTATATATACACACACACACACACACACACAGTATATATAAGATATAGATGGATGTAGTATACAGACAGTATATACAGTATATAAATGATCTGCAGATCTGAAATCAGTCTAAAACTAAAATACAAATCCATGAGATCCTGATGAGAACTAATGACCTGATGACAGGAAATAACATTAAAAGTTTATGTCAGAGTACATAGCATGATGTTTATGTTTTATATTTTCTGTCTCAGATATCTGCTGATGTTTATATGTTTTATATTTTCTGTCTCAGATATCTGCTGATGTTTATATGTTTTATATTTTCTGTCTCAGATATCTGCTGATGTTTTATATGTTTTATATTTTCTGTCAGACATCTGCTGATGTTTATATGTTTTATATTTTCTGTCTCAGATATCTGCTGATGTTTTATATGTTTTATATTTTCTGTCTCAGATATCTGCTGATGTTTATATGTTTTATATTTTCTGTCTCAGATATCTGCTGAGTCGTGTTTTACACTTTGTTTGAAGACGTTTTATGATCTGATTTGGTTTCTTAGATGGCTGGCTGTCAACCTGGAGTTTTTGGGGAATCTTCTGGTTTTGGCGGCGGCCGTTCTGTCGGTGCTCGGCCGCAGCGAGCTGAGCCCGGGCGTCATGGGACTGGCCGTGTCGCACTCCCTACAGGTCACGCTCGCACGCCTCGCACTATCAGACGTTCTTCCTGTGTAATCAGAGGACTGATTAGAGCGTGAAGTTTGGAGGACGTCCATCTTTATGTTTTTATTTATGTTTGTTTTTATCTTGGCGTTTATGTTTGTGTTTATCTTTATGTTTATGTTTATATTTATCTTTATTATATTTATGTTTATCTTTATGTTTGTGTTTATATTTATGTTTATCTTTATTATATTTATGTTTATCTTTATGTTTGTGTTTATATTTATGTTTATCTTGGTGTTTGTGTTTATGTTGTCATAGGTAACAGGGATCCTGAGCTGGATTGTTTGATCCTGGACGGACATAGAGAACAACATCATTTCTGTGGAGCGAGTGAAAGAATATGAGGAAACACCCAAAGAGGTCAGGACGGACTTCTGAAATCAGTCGGACGGACTTCTCTGTCAGGACTCAGCGTCTTGTGTCTCAGCGTCTCGTGTCTCAGCGTCTCATATCTCAGCGTCTCATCTCAGTGTCTCGTCTCAGCATCTCATCTCAGTGTCTCGTATTTCAGCGTCTCGTGTCTCAGCGTCTCGTATCTCAGCATCTTGTCTCAGCATCTCGTCTCAGCGTCTCATGTCTCAGCGTCATCTCTGTGAACTCTGACCTTCCTGAGCTGCTTGTCTCTCCAGGCAGCATGGACGGTGGAGGACAGTCGTCTGCCGGCAGCCTGGCCGACCACAGGAAGGATTGAGTTTGAGGACTATGGGCTGCAGTACTGTAAGGGTCTGGACTGGGCCCTGAAGGACATCAGTGTCAGCATCCAGGACATGGAGAAGGTCCTTCTTACATTTTAGTTTGGACAGAAGCTCATTATCATTTAAGTTTTAATCAAAATGCAGCATGTAATCAATGTCTGACATTGATTGAATTATTGGCAGATGTTCTGATGATGATAAATGTTGATTTATAAAAAAATAATCATGTTCATCAGATTTGTTCTCATTAAAACGCAGATCTGAAAGCTTTAACGCTCGCAGCATGATTTCACATTTTGATTTTTCTGAGTTGATGATGTCAGCGTTAACTGAACATTTCGTGACTCCTTAATGGCTGAAGGTGGGGATCGTCGGAAGGACCGGGGCCGGGAAGTCTTCCCTGGCTTTAGGAATTTTCCGGATCCTGGAGGCCTCGAAGGGGAAAATCTGCATTGATGGGATCAACATTGCTGAAATCGGGCTGCATGAGCTGCGATCCAGAATCACCATCATACCACAGGTAGCAACAAACAACACGCAACCCATCACACCTGTAACACGGCTGAGTTACTGACAGCGTGTTTCCCATCATGCACTGCAGGAGAGGAAAGGTTAGAAACCGAGCTGGATTCAAACCCAGGACATTCTTACTAACAGCTAACAACTAACAGCTCTAGATAAAATATAAAAACATAGTTTAACTCGTTGCAGAGTGTTTCATCACTCTTTTTTTTATAGTTTATGTCGTCGTAGCCTCGCAGGTGAAACATCTCAGCGCCTCAACACATGAATCAACTCAAATCGTCTCCATGGTTACCAGCATCAAAGGAGCATACCGGTGGATTTACATGTTTGGGTCAAATAAATACAACCTGCATACATGTTACGTTACTAACAACCATGTTCCAGAACGTTCTACTGGAGGGGTAAATGTTTGGTAAATATTAGAATTGTTTTTCCTACCTTCCAGACTAACAATGGCTTCAGTTCATTCCAATACGACATAAAAGTCAACTTGAAACGTGTTGAGATAAATAATCATCACAGAGAACAAAATGCTGTTATGTCAGAGTTACACAAATTAACTGATCCAACATGGAGCCACAGAAAAAAACGTATTCATCCACCAGGAAATATAGTTCCAGGATGAAACTACTTACAGAGAAATGAAAATGTCTTCTGCTGGGACGTAAGTGTCAGCAGGTGGAACGTGACTTTAAGGTGTGTGCGTCACCTGGACATTTAATTTTTAAAGATTAGAGGATTTGGCAAAATAACACAAAAACTAAAATAAGGTTTTATGTTTGGAAAATGGTTGTCAGTAACGTAACATGTATGCAGGTAGAAGTTAAACATGTAAAATCATGCTGGCCAGTGAGCCAGGACTTCCTGTTATTCTGACCGCTTTGTTCTCCAGGACCCAGTGGTGTTTTCAGGGTCTCTGAGGATGAACCTTCAACCCCCTTCAACTCCTGTTCTGATGAGAAGCTGTGGAAGGCTCTGGAACTGGCTCACCTGGACGGCTTCGTGTCCGCCCTGCCGGGAAAACTTGACCACCAATGCTGTGAAGGAGGAGAGAATCTCAGGTAGATCCACGAACACATCTCCACGTTCTACCTGAACCAGCTGACTCTGGTCTACCTGAGCTCGTCTCATGTTGGGTTTTGTCTTGCTGCAGTTTGGGTCAGAGGCAGCTGCTGTGTTTGGCTCGAGCTCTGCTGAGGAAGACCAGGATCCTGGTTCTGGATGAAGCCACGGCTGCTGTGGACCTGGAGACGGACCGGCTGATCCAGGCCACCATCAGGACTCAGTTTGAGGACTGCACGGTGCTCACCATCGCACACCGCCTCAACACCATCATGGACTACAACAGGTAGCAGCGTGGTTTTACTTTGATGGTAAACGACTTGTGGAAATTAGATGTTCCTGATAAACATACAGGCTGTTATCTGAGGTCTGATCATATCTTCTTTGTGTTTTTTTCTTGATTATAGTTGATTGTAATTCACCGCATGTCAAATTGTGAAAGTTTGATGCCTGTCAGATCGTGTGATGAAACTCTGGTGAATCGAAGCGCTAAACAAGCAGGAAGAGGAAACTATGACATTATTAAAATGATCTGTGCAGCTTTTATTCTGATGAAAAGACTGACTCAATAATCAAAGATGCTGCAGCTTTCTCTGTGCTTCATGTCTTTCTGACTCGTCTGCATGTCTCTGCAGGGTCTTGGTGATGGACGGAGGCTCGGTAGCAGAGATGGACTCGCCGTCCCAGCTGATCAGCCAGCGAGCTCGTTTCTACCGGATGTGTCAGGAAGCCGGTTTGGCCTGACGCGACTCAGAATAACAGCACCAGAAAAACATTTAACCTGCAGCAGAAAAACTCCTCACGTGCGTTTCAGGAATTGTCTTTTTTTTTCTCTGCATCACGCTGTTTAGTGGACAAACAGCTCCATCATGAGTGACATTTCTATTCTGAGCTTTAACTATGATCCATACATAGTTTGATATTTTCTTTTGTGTGTACATAAAGGTTTAGTTTATAAAGGTTTATTCAGTGTTTTACTCATTTCACAGGGAAATATTGAACTTTAATAGTCATCTGAAAGCTGAAGGTCCATTTTTACTGTCAGGGTTAAATAAAACTCATTCTGAGCATTAGTTTTATTTCCATCTTTCATTGGTGGGAAACAGGAAGTTCTGAGGTTTAATAAAGATTTAAAGAAACGTCGTTTTTCTTCTGACTTTGTACCTTCACTGTTATGAATTTAAATCAGGTTAAACCTGAATAAATGTAAATTCTGATCAGCTGATGTTTTAATCTCAGTTCAGCTTAACTTTTGTTAAAACTGATTAGGATGTTTATTTGGTCAAAAAAACATTGATGTCCACTTACAGTGAAACCTTGAAGTCTCATTTTTACTTTGTGACAAATCACTTTTTCTCTTTCTGTTTATTTATTACGTCAGAAATAATGATTAAATTCTCTATTCTGACATCATTTAGTACAAACAGCTGCTCCTATGGAACCGCCTGTGACGTCATTCTGCCGGTAACCAGACAATAACAGGTCTTATTTAAAATAAATCAACAGTGTTCAGTTTTTATGCGTGGGCTCCTGTGACGTCACTGCGCTCCTTGTGGACCACCAGTCCTTTACTGATCAGGTCCGGGATCTCCACGGCGAGCCACGGCGCGAGACCGAGCGCCATCAGGTGCGCGAGTCCGAAGCGCGGCGCGTTGCGCGCCCACAGCGGCGCGAAGTGTTCCGTCAGACAGATCTTCCCGCCACGGTACATTTTTGCTGTTTTTCCGTCCAGCTCCGGCACTGCAACTTCCGGCGCGGTTCCCGGGTACGTGACCGGAACGTCGAACTCCAGCCGAAACTCGTAGCGCAGCAGCTCGTGGATGAACCAGCACGCGCCGCTCCAGCGCGTTCCGTCCGCGCTGGACTCCAGGCGGAACCAGTCGTTGTCCGCCGCCTTGTTCTGCTCCACGTACCGGATCAGCGCCTGGTACTCCTCCTTCAGCCGCTGCGGNCAGTCGTTGTCCGCCGCCTTGTTCTGCTCCACGTACCGGATCAGCGCCTGGTATTCCTCCTTCAGCCGCTGCGGCCACAGCTCCCGGTCCCGTGGGCCCGCGTGGGTCTTCAGCAGCGGGATCTGAGACACCGTCTTTCGCGTGGCCTCGTCCACCATGTTGGAAGACAGCCAAATACAAGTTTACCGTGAAACTTGTCCCTTTGGTCCGAACCGTGCGTGGGTTTTCTTGTGCCGGTCTGAGGACTGACGTGGTCCTCCTGCTTCTGCAAAGAGCCACAGACACGCACTTCCTTCTTCTTCTTTTTGAGGTTTTATGGCGTTTGACAAACAACAAAATGGTGCATTACCGCCACCAACCGGTGGGAATGTGGATCTGACATTCATTATTTATTCAAATTTATTTGTTATTGGGATAAGCCCCTTAAGGTGCAGCATCTCGTTTTAAAGGAGGTCCCAACATACAACACAAACAATACAAAACAACAGAACAGTGATAACAAACAAAACAAACACAGAACCATCAAAACAAAATTCCAAATAAACTCACGGATGAGATATGTCTTTCATTCTAAAAAAATAAATGAGTCATATTCTCTTACTCAGCCTAGTTCTTAAATAGTGAAATCAAAAATGAAAAACAGAGCCACTGAACTTTGTTGGAAAATCTCTTGCAGATTGTAGTTTACCTTTATTTTACGCACTTCCTGTTGGGATGTTCAAAATAAAAGCCTATCTTCTGGTCGTTATTTTTCCGTCATTTACTCGTTAACCTCATAAAATGTCCACAAACAATGAAAAGCAGCACAGACGAAATTCTGAAAGTGAACGAAACTCCTAAAATACTGCCACCAACTTAATGTTTAATTAACAAGATAAGAAGATCTTAACCTTTTTTTCAAGACAAATGATGCAGAAGGTCTTTTGTTGTTGAAACAGAATTTTACAAAAAGCTGCTAAAACCAACAACATCTGTAATCTGTAAGCCTTATTGTCTTCATTTATGATGTAATATTTTATTGACGTGATCTTGTAAACATTTATGTGACCTATTGTTAAATGTTAATCCATAAAGTAAATCAAAAATAAACTCTTGGTTTGATTTGTAAGGTTTCTTACTGCTCATCTCATTGCTTGTCGTAACTTGACACAGAAGGAAGTGAATGAGAAAGTGACGTCAGCAAAACCCGCGCGTTGAATTGTGGGTAGTAGGAGAGCTAGAACAACAAAGCAATCCGCCATTTTGTCCATAAACGCAGATTTCAGCGCATTTTATTTGGATTGTTTTGAATTTAAAGCACAGGGAAGTGATTATTCATCGGTAACGGTGTCTGAGTGCGAGGCATCAGCGGGTACCGGCGGCGGTGATGGCGGCAGACCGACGCGAGGACAAAGGTGAGGAGCGGCGCGGTGTTACGTTAGCATTAGCATGCGTGGATAGTGTTTATGTTTGCTTTTGCGTTAGACGTGTTAAAGTTCATGAAGAATCGTTGGTTTGTGGCGGATGTTTGTAAGTTGCAGCATTCGGTTAGTTTCAGTTTTGCTGCTTATCGCTGCGTGACGTCATCAGCCGTTAGACCGTTAAAACCTGCTGGTCTTTGTTCTCAGAAAAAAAACAACCTGGACATTTAAAAATCTATTTCCTTCGTACATTAAATCATATAAAGAAACTGGAGCAGTGAGCTATAAGACAGCTCTTCCCAAAGGGAGGCTGGAATAATAAAAATGATGAAATTAATATTAAATGATAATGTTGAAATGGCCTCATTAGTTAATATTTGTGCCAATTATGGATGTATTTCATTATTCTGGTTTGGAGTAATGATTAAATTATTGGATTGTAAAGTAATTTCCCAAATACTTTTAAGAAGCATTTAATAATTTCACTTTTTGATTTTCCTTCATGTCACTGTCTGCATGTGTTCAGTTTTATTTAAACACAAACTCTAAATATTAAAGCAGGAAAAACCACGATGGAATTTACCAAGAGACACATTAAAGAATAAAGTTTGAATGAAACAGCACACACACACACACACACACACACACACAGAAGAGCTGTTTGAAGCGTGTTGAGGTCACTGTTTTCTTTGTGTTGATTGGTCGTTTCAGATGGAGAGCTGAATGTTCTAGAAGATATTCTGACAGAAGCTCCTGATCAGGACGATGAGCTTTACAACCCGGAGAGCGAGCGCGACATCAGCGACAAGAAAGGTACCAAATAATATTTCAATACTGCTGCTTAAAAATAATACTTCAGTACTACTGCTAATAATACTTCAAAGGAAGGCTGAGAGGTCAGAGTTCAGTGTTGAGATGTTTTCTTTTTCAACAGGTACAAAAAGGAAGAGTGACCACTCTGACAGCCAGGACCTGAAGAGGCTCCGCTCCTCTTCAGGCCACGCCCCCACTAGACCCTCCTCCACCAATAAGAGAGGCCCTGGGCTCGCTCCTTCCTCATCATCATCATCCAAAAAAACAGCTGCATCTAGTCCGCGGGTCCGCCACGCCACCGCCAGCGGCGGCTACCGCCACGATTATTATGAGGATCGAAAAGGGAGAAGAGGAGGAGCCCGAGAGGCGCCTAGGAGCCACGGAGGAGAGGACGCACGCCGCAGAGACTCCCAGAGGGCGCTGGAAGGCCCGAGCCAGGTACCAACGCTAACCACTATGCTAATGACTTCATGTACGGGAACTTTATGAGCTCCAGCAGCTTTCAGCTCTTTTCTCCTCCTTTCCTCTGACTGCGGAAGAACAATGTTAAAAGCGGCGTTAATGTGAGGAGTTGAGACATGACAGCATTTCATAATTCATTTTCCTGAATGCTGAAACTGTGAAGCTGGAGTTTCACTTTGACTCTGCAAACTGTAGTTTTTGTTGTTTGTGTGGTTTTAGTTTTATTTGTCGCTGAGTCTACAGAGAACAAAGTCAGCATCCTTAAAGGAACATGTGAACATTTAAACATGCCACGTTTTCTTTCTCCGTGCTCTTTTCACAGCGTGGACGATCTCATCCGTGAGTTTATTTGGAACAGAAACTCACCGTATGATAATGCAGATCATACGTACAGACTGGATGGATGTTCTGTTGCAGCACTTTGTGACAAAGTCACATTAAAAGCTTTTGTTGTTTCCGTTCATTATTTATTTGCTTATTCATTTCTTCTGTTCTACTTATTCGTGTCATGATATTCGCTTTATACGCTGTTCATTTATTTTGTCGCAAAACTCAATAAATAAAGTGGGGGAAAAAGAAAGAATAAGATTAAATTTTAACACTTTCAGCAGTTAAACTTGGCTAAGCTAACTCAGCTAAGCAGCAACTAACATGAGGGACATGTGGAGCTTTTATTTTGGAAATATCTCACAGCTTCTGGAATGGACGGATCGGACAGATTTTAACAGCCAATCATATACATTCTTTCTCTCTGCAGAAGCTTCGCCGTGATGAGCGGCGACCCAGCCCCTCCCCCAACGAGGACAACCAATCAGATGAGGAGGCTGCAGCGGAGTATGGCTCGGNACCCAGCCCCTCCCCCAACGAGGACAACCAATCAGATGAGGAGGCTGCAGCGGAGTATGGCTCGGAGCACGGTACAGGAAGCTCCTCCCCTGCTGCCTCACACATAGAGGAGGAGGAAGAGGAAGAACAGGAGGAGGAAGAGGAGGAGGAGGAAGAGGAAGGCATGGAGGAGGAGGAGGAGGAAGATGAGGAGGAGGAGGGAGAGAAGGAGGAAGATGAAGAAGAGGAGGAAGAGGAGTATGAGCGGCGTGGTGGTGAAGGGAATGACTACGACACACGCAGCGAGGCCGGCGACTCGCGCTCCGCCTCCTCCATCAGCTTCTCAGACGGCGAGACAGCGCGCTCAGGCTCCGCCTCCGATGCCTCAGGTAAGACCCAAATCAAAAAGGAGTTCAGTTCATTCAGTCATTTTGAGTTAGCTTCAAAAAGTCAGATGTTTTCTCAGTTTGTTTGTAATATTATCCGTTTTTTAAAGGTCAAATATAAAATCGTTTTCTGACGTCTGTGAGCTTCCTGAAACATCTATGAGCTATAAACATAAAGCTCAGATTCTGAAACACAATGTCCCCTCATGATTCTTATTGAGCCAAACGAGCACAGAATGTCTGTTCAGCAGGGTCAGAGGTCAGCGAAGTTTGTCTGGGTTAGCTTCTTTTTCAGGAACATGAACAGATGGAGTTTAATGTCATCAAACACGATGAGCTGCAACATTAATGCCGTCAGACTGAAGAAGTCACCTGATCACGTGTTTACGACCAGCAAATTCAACATGTGATCGGGTCTGACCTCAGGTCATGTGACCTCAGGTGACGTGACCTCGGGTGATGTGACCTCAGGTNGTGATCGGGTCTGACCTCAGGTCATGTGACCTCAGGTGACGTGACCTCGGGTGATGTGACCTCAGGTCATGTGACCTCAGGTGACGTGGACGTGACCCCTATGTGATTTTATTTATTTATCATTCCTAAATAAACCATTTTTTAAACACACATTATTAAATCGTCAGGCTATAAATTCTGACCTGCAGCTAAGCTAACAATAGCACCCTCTGTTTGTCTGTGTGCTTTTATTTTGAAAGGTTCTGAGAAGAAGCGGGAGAAGCTGTCATCATCTGTTCGAGCTGTTCGCAAAGGGATGGAGAGTAAGGCGGCCATTTTGTTAGCTTAAGAAGCTAAGTTGTCATTAGCAGCAACAAATCATTTAGCATTAAAGGAGCATAACAGTGATTTTGCATGTTTAAGCTCAGTAAATACTAATAAATACTACCAGCATACATGATAATTACTGCCAACCATTTTCCAACATATGTTACGACAACAAGTATTAGAATAGTTTTTCCTACGTTTGGTTCAAGCAGAAGACGAAAGAAACATTACGTTTTAAGGTGAGTTTATCACCAGAACATTTGATTTTGAAAGATTAAGAGATTTTGGAAAAAATAACAGGAAGACTAAAATACAGTTTTATGTTTTGGAAAATGGTTGTCAGCAGTGTAACACGTATGTACAGCAGGTTGTATTTATGGGGCTCAAACATGCAAAATCGCCGGTATGGTCCTTTAAAATAAACTCTGCAAGTTTACACACACTGTGAATGTGTGTGTGTGTGTGTGTGTGCTGCGTGTTATGGTCTCGTCTGACTCCCGTCTGGATTTATGATGTCAGTCTGATTACTTACATCAGATTACATCTCGTCCCTGTTTCAGATCCCACCAGTAAGCTGCGTTACATCCTGCGAGACGCTCGCTTCTTCCTCATCAAGAGCAACAACCATGAGAACGTGTCGCTGGCTAAAGCCAAGGTACGTTTACATGCTACACGTTACACGCTACACGTTGGCGTATGATTTGGCCATTTCCAGTCTTCAGACTCAGAGAATCAACGTCAGAAACATGATAAACTTCATGAAATGTCTGATTAGAATCTTTTGGTGCATGTTTAGTTTTACTAAAACAGCTGGAAACGTACAGGAAGTGTAATAATTCAGGTGTTATTATCAGTGTTATAAAAGGTCATTATAATATCATGTTTATCTTCAGGGCGTGTGGTCGACTCTTCCGGTAAACGAGAAGAAGCTGAACGCGGCGTTTCGCTCTGCGCGAAGCGTCGTCCTCATCTTCTCTGTGCGAGAGAGCGGGAAATTCCAAGGTAAAAAAAATCCCACTTCCTGTCAAATGATCAGCTCACGGAATATTGGAAAACGTTAAATCAATCTCATTCTTTGCCTTTAAATAAAAATATTTTTTTAATCTTCATGGCTTTTTACTGTTTTTCCCGTGTGTAGTTTTAACATGTAATATTTTTCCCGTGTGTAGTTTTAACATGTAATATTTTTCCCGTGTGTAGTTTTGACTTTAATTTGTTTATCCTTCTCGTCTTAGGCTTTGCTCGTTTGGCGTCTGAGTCTCATCATGGCGGCTCTCCGATACACTGGGTTCTTCCTGCCGGCATGAACGCCAAAATGCTGGGCGGAGTCTTCAAGATCGACTGGCTCTGCAGGTAAACAGTCTGATGTTTTAATGTTAAAGGTCTCTGCTTAAGCAGATTTTTGTATTAATTTATTTAGTTTTAACAGTTTATTTTTTGATATACAGATTCAGTTGAGTTCATCGTTACCATCATAACCATCGTTATCATCGTTATCACCATTAACATCATTATCATCAACATCGTTATCATCGTTAACATCGTTAACATCTTTATCATCAACATCGTTATCATCGTTAACATCGTTAACATCTTTATCATCAACATCGTTATCATCGTTAACATCGTTAACATTGCTGCCTCCTGCTGTGCACAAACACTGAATCATATGAAACATATATGACAGCGTTTACGTGTTGGTATGGCTGATATGTGGATATTTTGCAGGCGGGAGCTTCCATTCACGAAGACGGCTCACCTGTCCAACCCCTGGAACGAACACAAACCTGTCAAGATTGGACGTGACGGACAGGTCAGTAAGAATTTAATAAACTGATTCATCTTTTCTTCATCAACAATTAAAAGATGTTTTAATGAAATTCTTTTTGTTTGTAATTTATGAAAGAATCATTAAAGTTTTCTCTCTTCCAGCGTTTTTATGTTTTGCCTCTTTGTAAATGTTAAAATTTATTTTGTAAAATTTGTTTTTGAACACATTGACTTGCTGAGTATTTGTTTTTATTAAATTTTGTTATAAAACTTAAATGCTTTAATACTTTATTCTTTTTTTCAGGAGATACAGCCGGATGTCGGTGCTCAGCTCTGCGCCCTCTTCCCATTGGATGAGAGCGTGGATGTTCACCAGGTGGCACGCCGCGTGCGTCACAAACGCAGGACACCATCAGAACCACGACCTCGTGGCCGACCGCCGCACCGCGACCTGGGAAGGTTAGCCAATCACCGAGCTCCTCCTCCTGCTTGTTCTCGTTATGGCTCCACAGCGCCACCTGCTGCTGCAGCATGGAGACGGCCACGGCCACTAGATGGCGGCTAGCGTGGTCACGTGGTGGTTTTTCATTTTCCAGTCTGGAGTTTTCCACCCGAGCAACAGCGCTCTGTCAGCCATCTTGGTCTATAAAACTCGGGGGGGGGGGNGGGGGGTGCTAGCTTAGCCATGCGCTATGCTAATGCTAAGATGAAGTCAAACAGAAAGGAGCTCTGAATAATTCTTCTTAAGAGTTTTCCATTATTTATCTTTTAAAGTGAAATCAGGTAGAATTTTCTCAAACTTTGTTGTTTGCTAAATTTCTCCTTTGAAGTTCTTTTTTCTCTGCAGGAGTTTCATCCTTTGGGGAATAAAAAATATTTTTAATGTTTGATTAGCTGGGACTGTGGCTTCCCCTTTCAAAATAAGAGCAGAAAAGGACAAGCCTCACTGGCTGGACTAAAGGAGGAGGNGGGGCGGGAGAGGAAGGAGGGGCGAGGGAGGTAGACATGCACCAAAATAAGAGCATGAGTGGAAAAACAATCCGCTGGACTTGGTCTGGTTTTCTGAGGGGAAGGGTTTGGAGAGGGGGCGTGGCCCGTGGACTTTTGGAATGAGCTGGGGTTACATGTTGCAGGGGGCAGGGCTTCCTGATATCACCAAATAAGGTAAATTCATCTAAAAGTAAAGGAAAAAGAATGGACTGTTTAAAAAATAAAAGCCCCTTCATGGACTAAGGTAATAATGGCCCCCTCCCAAAGAATGAACAGTGACCCCCCTCCCCACACCTACACACACACACACTCTGTCAATCAGGACTGTTAGAGTGNGGGGGGGGGGGGGAGGCATCAAAGAAAAGAAACAAATGCAAAATGGACTGAAGCATCAGAGGAGGAGGAGGGGGTCTTTTATTTTGAAGGACTGTTGCTGGTGTGGAGGTAGAAGGAGGGGCTTAGGAAGGGGCAGGGCTTTGTGTGTTGATTGACGGGACTGCACCACCATCATCATCATCACCACCCCTCCCCCTCTTGAGTTTGTAGCAGCAAAGAGCAGAAAGGACTGAGGAGAGGAACTGTGTTTTGTAACAAACAGCCCCTCCCCCACACAGCGGTATGTTTTCCTCCACAGGCTTCTTCTTCTTCTACTACTTCCTGTCACCTTCTCTGTATGTAGCAACTTTTCTGATCATAGCTTTTAGGTTATAACATGTCAGCATTTTCACTGAAAAATGAAAAGCATTTAGAGGAATCAGATTTCATCCGTCTGTTCCTGCTTCACTCACCTGGACAGGTGTGTTTACCTGCTGCAGCTCAGGTGTGTGGAGCAGGAACAGATGGACCGTTGAGGGTCCTCCGAACCAGGATTGAGAACCTTTCAAACAAAGGGCCAAACTCGGCTTCAGTGAGGAACACACACACACAGCTCATCATTGTGCTTGACCTTAAAGGACCATACCGGTGGTTTTGCATGTTTGAGCCCAATAAATACAACCTACGTACGTGTTATGCTGCTGCCAAACATTTTGTAAACAAACTATTGCAGCAGTAAATATTAGAATTGTTGTTCCTACCTTCCAGACTGTCATTAGCTTCAGTTCATTCCAGTACAACATACAAATTACAGTACTGTAGACATGAAACGTGCTGACATAAATATCACAGAGAACAAAACGTTATTTTTTTGTCAGTACTTTATTTAACTGGTTCAACATGGAGCTGCACAGAAGAAAATGTATTCCTCCGCCAGGGAAAATAGTCCCAGGAGTAAACGGCTTTCACCAAGAAATAAACTGACCCGTGCCTTCTACATGTGAACACGTGTGTTAGCAGGTGAAACATTGAATGTTAATGTGTGTATCACCTGAACGTTTTGCTTTGAAAGTTTAGAGGATTTTGGTAAAATAACAGCAAAATTAAAATAGTTTTATGTTTTAGAAAATGTCACGTAACGTATGTAATTTGTATTTATTGGCTTAAACATGCTAAATCACTGATATGGTCCTTTAAAGTTGAGCATAATCTTTACTGAAGGTTATGGAAAAACATTTAGGGTGAAAAACACACACACACACACACACACACTCTCATGCTAGCTTTACTGTCTGCGTGTGTGTGTGTGTGTGAGAGAGAGAGAGTGAGTGTGTGTGCATGCGCATGGGTGTGTGCGTGTGTGTGCGTGCATGTGTGTGTGCGTGCGTGTGTAGTGTGTGTATAGCATGTGTGTGTGAGTGAGANGTGTGTGTGTGTGTGTGAGAGAGAGAGAGTGAGTGTGTGTGCATGCGCATGGGTGTGTGCGTGTGTGTGCGTGCATGTGTGTGTGCGTGCGTGTGTAGTGTGTGTATAGCATGTGTGTGTGAGTGAGAGAGAGAGTGCTTTGATGTACATGTGGGCGTGTCTGACTTGTCCACCTGTTCATGTAGGCGTCGCCCTGAAGAGTACGACCTCCACGGCAGGAAGCGAGCGCGGGCCGACTGCCCACCTGACTTCAGCCAGCGAGCAGGNACCTCCACGGCAGGAAGCGAGCGCGGGCCGACTGCCCACCTGACTTCAGCCAGCGAGCAGGTGGTAAAAAAACAAAAAAACAGCCTTTACTTCCTGTCAGCCACTTTCTGCTCTGATTTGTGTAAATTTTAGAAACAACAGCATTTTGTGTTCATCAGTTAAATTGAAGTGTCAGTTTGATTTGTGGGTAAGTGTTCTGGATTTAGAGTTTGGTGGTTTTTGTTGATTTCTGGATGTAAATATATATATTTTTTTTTTTTTGTGATGTAATTGTTGTAGTTTTTGTGTTTCAGTGTAAAAGTGATGATGAAGTTTCTGCTGCTAAACTGTTGAAGCTCAATTTAACAGAATGTTCTGGTTCTCAGGCTTCATCCAGGATCTTCGTAACCAGACGGTGGACAGGTGAGAGTCTGTACCTGAAGGAGGCGGAGCTATGACAACGTCTAACTGTTATATAACAGCTTTTTAAAATATCAAACCTTTCAATTTGGAATCAGAGTTTTAGTGAACCAGAAAAGCTTTTATTTTGGAATCCATGGAAGCGTTTGGAGATGAGAGGAAGTTGACTGTAAAAATTAACTTTTATAAACTGCAGGATATTCAAATGAGACAATGAAAAAAATCTGAAAAACTGAGAAGTGATGTCATGATTTTCTTCTTGTTCAACAGGAGATTCTCAGGCGTGCGACGCGACGTTTTCCTGAACGGGGTGAGATGAGTTCAACGCTGTTAACTCATTAGCATGTTAGCTTCAGTTTAACATCTATACCTACAGTGAAGTGTTAGCACATTAGCATGTTAGCCTGAGTTGAAGCTGTTTGTTTGTTTACAGTCGTATAATGACTACATGAGGGACTACCATCACAGTGTGGGCCCCCCCGCTCCGTGGCAGGCTTTGGTACGTCCCTTAAAAACACTTTTTACAGCAGCAAGCTGCACAAAACAAATATGTCGACTTTCTAATACCACTTTCTGTTTATCTGTGAATCCTGTTTATAATCAGCAAGTTGGAAAAATAAAATGGAAATATTAAAGTTTACATTTTAAATGGTACTTTATGTATTTGTTCTTAAATATATTTTAGTTTTGTTAAATGAACAGTTGGATGTTTGTTCCTGCATATTGTGTTTTTTACGATAAACTTCATCTTTTTCCAGCAGGGGGCGTATCCGGGTGTGGAACAGCCGNCCTGCCCCCACATGAGGCTCCGCCCCCTCGTTTCAGAGACAAGCAACGCTCCGCCCCCCAGAGGTCCTTCAACTCCAGCCCGGTAAAAAAGTTTTTATGTTTTTGTATGATGAAACTGAAAGTCATTCAGAGGATGACTTTGGTGATCCTCTGATTTTAGCGCCACCAGCAGGTCAAAGGTTGCACTTCATGACAAGATGCCCGAAATAACGAGCAAACTCCATCAGCTTCAGCTGCACTATGAGCTCAGCGCTAACACTATGCTAACATTAGCATGTTAGCCACGTTTACAGTATCTGAGCAGGTCAGCAGGACACATGAAGTCCCTCAGGGCTCATTTCTGGGTCCTCACTTCTTGAATCTCTGTTGCACCTAAACCACACCCCCAAAACCACCAGGCATCTAACAAACCACACCCCCAAAACCACCANAAAAAACCCATCAGGTATCTAACAGACCACACCCCCCAAAACCACCAGGCATCTAACAAACCACACCCCCAAAACCACCAGGTATCTGACAGACCACACACAGATCCAGTCGTCTTCCTGTTTTGAAGTTTTTACTGTATTTTTCATGTTAACCACTTTGAATTGCCCTAGAGTGTAAATAAACTTGACATGTCCTGTTTTACATGTTTGTGTCTTTTTACAGCATGACTATGACATGCGTGTGGACGACTTCCTGAGGCGGACGCAGGCGGTGGTTAGTAGCCGTCGTGAGCGTGAGCGGCAGCGAGAACGTGAGCGCGGCGGCCCGNTTTTTTTTTTTTTTGTTGTTGCTGTTTTTGGAAGAAAAATGTCCAAATGCTTAGCTTGGAAGGGCTTTTATTTTGAAAGTCTGGAGTTTTTGTCATTGTATGTATGAAAATATTAAAGAGACGTAAAAAGACAAACTTCTGCTGCTCGTTTCTGTCAGAACAAACAACTATTTCATTTGTCCTTTTATTCTGAAATCAGAAAACAGGAAATGCATAAAAATATCTTCAGTGTTTATGTAAAAAAAGAAACTGCAGAAATTCAGTCAAAAAATGTTTAAACTAAAATTTTAATTAAAATCTTCATCAAATTTTACCTTTAAACAAAACATCCAAACTATTTGATTTTCAGCTGAAAATCTTTGATTTCCTGTTGTTCTTCCTCTCGTTTTTCACTCATTATTTCGCTTCTTTGTCTTCTGAGTTATTCTTAGTTTCAACATCAAATATGATAAAATAAATCCTGTTAAATGACAAAGTTTAGAGTTTTACATTTTAAAGTTTAGGACATTTTGAAGTAAAACTGAAGTTTTTTGTTTATGTACCAAAATATTTTGTTTTTGTTTGTGTCGTTAAACATTTTAAAATGATTCACAATATTTTAAAGCTTTGATCACTTGTACACACGTGTGCAATAAGGTTGGGTACTGTAAGTGTGTAAACGTGCTCGTGTCGCCCCCTGCTGGTAAAAACTAGTCAAACTCTCCAGATTAACTTTCTTATTGCTTCATTGTGATTTGTTGTGATTGTGGTGACCACGCCTCCCCAGCAGACGACTGACCAATCAGTGATTAGTTTTTCAAGTTTTTCACCTTGTTTTCTAAATAAAATTTGAATAATTTTTGTTTCATGTTTGACTGAAGGAAGTTGCAGATCTTGTGTTTTTTTTTTTTACAAAATAAAAGCCTGAAAACATTTCAAACAGTGTCTGCTTTTCTTTCTAAACTTTAACCAATCAGACACGTTGCTCAGGCTGATTGATGCCACACGTCCTGATGCTCAATTCTGATCTTCTGTCTAGTTCAGTTTATTTACGTTTTCTTTTTTAAGTGGCTCATATCTGATACCTGTATTTACATGCTTTTACCTTTGACCTGTAGCAGCAGGATGCAGCTACACATGTAAAGAAAACGCTTCATGGACTAAGATGAGAGAAGTATTTAAATCTGCTCAGTGGTTAAAACTTTCACATGCAGAGAGAAACATCTGATATGTTGTGTGGGCGTTTATCTCTCCATCAGGACACGTATGTTCATCGGTTAATCACGGAGGAGAAGCAGGTGGAGTTGGAGTTTTGCTGCTGTAACAGGAGCCTGTTATCACACACTAACACGTCTGTTTGACATAAACACACATCAGCATGTCTGATATATGTAGCATGCCCTCCATTTCTGTTTCCAGAGAGCGTCATCATATTAATGCTGACATCATCATATTGATGACATCATCATATACAGATAAAGTGGAGTCTCTGATACTGTTAAGTTACTGAAACCATTTTACAAAATATAAAACTTTTTCATATTTTTCCACATCCATAATTTTTCAAAATCAGATGTTCTTATGATATAAAATTCATTGTTTTCCATGTGAAGACAAAATGAAAGGCGTGTTTCTCAGTAACCGGCTTCTGTTGGGACAATATTTCCTGGTGGAGACACATTTTCTTCTGTTGGATCAGTTAAATAACCAACAAAAAATAACGACATGTTCTCTGTGATGATTATTTATCTCAGCATGTTTCACGTCTCGAAAGCTGATTTTTATGTTGTACTGAATGAACTGAAATTAATGACATTCTGGAAGGTAGGAAACACAATTCTAATATTTACCTCTTGGACTTTTTCTTTGAAACTCCACAGAACTCAGTAACATGGAAGCTAATTCCCAAAGTTAAGGATAAAATATGAAAAGTTCAAATCTTTATCATCCCGTGAGAAGTTTTAAGATAAATACATAAAACAAATGACATCAGAAACACACAGAAGCTGCTGTCAATGTTTTCATTCCTACTTCTGATTTTTTCTTTCTGTAGTTTTTGATTATTTTTTAGTCTTATTAAAGTCAAACTCTGGAAAGATGAAAAATGCAGAAATGCCTCTTTATTAAGGCAGACTAAAGATTTCTCTGTCGTCATGGTAACACTGTCATCTTTTATTGTGTTTATTGTTTACTTTCAGCTTTTGATTTCTTGTTCGTGATTGGCTGATTTTCATGCAGTCATTGATCAGCTGCTACAAATCAATCAGGATGATAAAGTCACATGATGAATCCATTAATTCTCAGTCTGTTTTTTCTCTCCGTCCTCTCCTGCAGCGCCGCAGGCAGCAGCTGGCGCTCCGCCAGCAAAGCGCGGCAGCAGCCAGCATGGCTGCCAGCAGGGTGGCACCAGTGTCCAAGCTGTAGTACTGAANAGCGCGGCAGCAGCCAGCATGGCTGCCAGCAGGGTGGCACCAGTGTCCAAGCTGTAGTACTGAAACCAGTTAAGGTCATGTGACGCGAGCCAAAGGTGTCGAGCACCACCGTGTCGCATCACAAACTCAACCCAGAAGACAGCGGTGTCCAGCGGCGTCATCGGGCGGTCGCGGTGCAGCATGGACAGACGCTGCACACTGGACTTATAGCTGTGCATGATGGGAAAAACATAACGCCATTTCTACCAACACAATATTATCATAAATAAAATATTATCAAGAAAATAAAGTAACAGAAATGTTAAAAAAAAAGATTCAACGGTGCAATAAAAGTCTGATTAAACATTACTTATAACTAAACATAGTCAGTTTAATTCATTTCCTGCCTTTCACCTCGTTGTTCGCTGTGACATAATCTCTCGGCCTCATACTTACGCTGGGTCGCTGGTGACGGCCTGCAGGGCCTCAATCAGGTCCTCAGACGTCATGTGGTTGAAGTCGAGGGAGACGGCTGCGCCGAGGCGAGTCAAACGAGCGACGTTGTCTGGTTGGTCAGCAAACAGTGGAATTCCAACCAATGGCACGGCATGATAGACAGCCTCGTACAGGCCGTTGGTGCCGCCGTGTGTGACAAACGCTTTGGTCTTTGAGTGCCCTGACAGGAAAGCGAAAAAGGGGCTTTTATTTTGACAGGGAGCTGACATAATGTTTAACAAAAAATTTAAATATGCCGAGACGGAGATCATTTTGGAGCTTTTATTGTGAAAAAGAGGAAATATGATGTGTATTGTGGGCAGATTATTTTATTCTGAAAGAGAATGTCAGATGTGTCTTTTATTGTGAAATGGAGAAATAAGTTTTATTCTGAAACGGAGGAAGTTTTTTACCCAGCAGGTCGTTTTGTGGGATCCAATCATAAAGCTTCGTGTTCGACCCCAAAGTTTTTGGCGTTTGTCCTCTGTACCTCCAGATCACCTAAAAAGAAATAAAACATATACATGTATGTATGTATGAAAGCTGTGATGACATGTTTAACATGTTTATGTTGACGATCACACACTGACATGTCTGTTATTCGGTGCTTGACCTGCAGATGGCGCCATGCTTCCTGTTTCTTTTTTTTTCCTGAGAAAATTTGGTAAATTTCTCTTCTCCTTAAATCTTCAGAAATTCTGCTGATTCTCAGGAAATGAATTTGGAAGTTTTTTGTCCCATAAATTCTCTGGCACCTAAATGCAGCATCGTGTTTTCATGTTTTCACTGCTAAAAGTTTATTTTTCCAAAAAATGCTGCATCATAAATCTAAAGTTGCTGGAGGAAAATCTTTTTTTTCTGTTTTTGTGTGTTTTCAGAGAGTGGAAGAGTGGGCGGAGCTTCTGACCTTCTGTGGGAGTTGCCCGAGTGCTGTGGCGATGACATCAGCGCGCTCTGTGGTCAGGTTGGTTACCATGGAGCCGAAGGACACGATCACCACACCGGCGTCACCAGAACTCTCTACAAACGCCTCCATTTCCTGAGAGATGACATCAGTGACATCATCAGTGACATCATCAGTGACATCATCAGCATCAGTGCCTTGTAGTTGGAAATTTGTTGTTTTTCAAGTTGAAATCTTTGAACGTTACTGTGACTAAACAGAGATTTAGGAAATTACGGAACCTGCGGTGGAACTTGAACACATCAGTAGAAATCTCAGATGCTTCAACTGTTTTTTAATTTTCTGAAATCATGTTTTTAAAAACCTGCTGTCAATCAACAGAGCAGCAGGAAGTCCAGCACTTGCCTCTGGCAGCTGATTGGCTGGTTTGCAGTGCAGCCCGCCCACATATTGGAAGTTGGGCGGGGCCGGCCGTGGCGTCTCCAAGTCCCAGAAGGCTCTGATGAGCCAGACGTCAGCCTTTCCCAGCGTCCCACAGAAGCTGCTGCTACTTCCTGTTCACACAGGAAATAGATTTTATTTTGAAAGGCTTGTTGTGAAGGAAAAACCGTGTCAGATTCAAATTTTTTAAGTACTTTTCTCACACATATTTTTGAAGTCCTTCAGCTGTTTCCTGTTTATTTTCTCTGACCTTTGACCTCACTGTAGAATCCATCCAGCACTAGTCTCCAGAAGATTTCTGTCACCGCTGACGACCAGCCGTATATTAGCGTGTTGACCAGCCGCTCGCTGAACGTCATGCGGTCTCCGTACGGCAAAGGTGGCGCAGGCACGTACGATGGCAGAGCGGGGGCGTGGCCACAGTGCCGCTCTAACACGCCCCCAAAGGAAAAACGCAGCGAGAGGATGAGCGGCAGGCCGAGCACGTCGGCCACCAGATCGCCGCACATCACCACAGGGTCCAGCAGCACGGTGTCAAACGCCGCGGCCCGAAGCTCCGCCATCAGCTGCTGGTTCTTCAGCATGGACTCGCACAGCTGCATGCCCAGTTCCACTGAACGCCTCATCCAACCACGGATCTTCAGAAGCCTCTGTAGCCACGAGGCGGCGTGCCAGTCGTTCATGGAGAAGTGGATGAACTCGTCCATGAGCGCCTGAAAGTCGTTTCTGCTGAATGGTGCCTGAGCGTAAAAAACAACATCAAAAGAATTCATCATTTACAAAAACAGTAAAACATCATTTCATCTCAGCCTGCGTCTCCTAGCAACGCTAAAGCCTGGTTATACGTCATGTTAACTACACACATGCGTGCGCTCACAAGTGTCATGAGCAGAATTCTTTACATCCTGTCATCCGTAGTTAACATGGATCTGGAAGGTTAAACGCTGGATCCGCTGGGTGGCGTTGGCGGCCCAGCGGATCCGGCAGATTCCAGAAGACCTTCAGTCGCCTCAAACCTGCTTCTGGTTTTACACAATGTCAGGCTGCTGGATGCTGGCACGCTAATGCTAACGCATTTACGTTGTTAGCCTGTGCTGCATGACTAACTTTCACAACGCTGCCCCCCCGCGGTTTCCGTAGGTACTGCAGCTCGCGTAAGTGTCACATAATTCTGGATGACGGCGCAAACGACGCTTCAAACCAACGCTGGAAACGCGTGGCGGCCATCTTGCTACGCGTATGCGTAGTTAACGTGAAGTATACACCAGACTTTATGTGTCACTCAGCTGAAATTGTGGCCACGCCCCCTCAGAGGCAACAAACACCTCCCAAAAGAAACATACTTTGAGTTTAATTTATATTTAGTTATTTTTCAAAAAGCTCACTTTAAATGAAGGTTTTCTGTAAAGCAATCAGAGCATTCAACATGTTGAAAACACATTAAAGTAAGTAAAACCTTGAGAAAACCGTAGCTGTACCTGGAAAACCAGGAAGTTGAAGTCAGTGACGTCACCGCGTTGGTGATACTTGACGGAGGGCGATGCGTCAGAGAGCAGAACGGTGACGGAGTGATTCCTGCTCACCAGCGCCTTCATGATGCTGCGCATGTTCAGCCAGTGGCTGTACTCACCAGGAAACACCAGGACGCGTCCGCCATCCAGCAGCGCGCGGGGCGGAAGCAGAAACAGGAAAAGAGCGGGAAGCAGAAGAAGCTGGAAAGTCTTCATGATGAGAGACAAAAACTACAGCCGAAACTCTGTTTAACTTTTACACGAAGCTGCGTGTGAAGAAAAAGAAAAAAAAAACTCGATTCAAAACGNACTCTGTTTAACTTTTACACGAAGCTGCGTGTGAAGAAAAAGAAAAAAAAAACTCGATTCAAAACGAGCGTAAAGCCGTTTCAGGTGAAAACCAAACAGCGAAGTCTGAACGATCAAAGTCCAACAAGCCTGAGCTGCAATCTGATTGGTGCACAGAGAGAAGCCCCGCCCACTGTCACTATGGTGACAGGGTTTTATTGAGTTTGAAGGTAAAAGTTGAAGGCTGATGACAGCAATCACCCCTATGTTCCCTTCAACCAAATTATTATTATTATTATTATTATTATTATTATTATCTTTCTTCCCGTTTTTTTGGCACTCAGCTACTTCCACATACTTCAACCTAAAGACTTCAAACCAATTTCATCCCGTTCAACTTATTGTCAACAGAATTTTCATCTTTCATACTTTCCGGAATATTCCACAGTTCTTCCTGAAATTTTCCCATTCAAAATGAATGGGAAAGTTCTTCAAAATTTCCAGTCTTTCAGCTCTTCCCACTCCTTCATACTTTCACTTAGAACTCTCATTCCACTTTTCAAATATTCATCCAATCTTCTACTGTTCCCAACGGATTCCGATTTTTTCTAACTTTCAAACTTCCGGAGAAAATTAAAGAGCAGTTTCAGTGGTTTTCAAATTCTTCAATTTTTGAAACCTATCTAGTCCTACATGCTTTGAGATAGAAACTTCCATCCAACTTCAACATGTTCAGCTTGACTACCTCTCTAGGGGGTGTCAACAGAATTTTCCCATAATTCATAGTTTTTGAAATATTAAACTTTATTTAAACCAATTTTTCCATTTTTTTCAAAATTTCCAGTCTTCCAGCTCTTCCCATTCCTGTAGACTTTCACTTAGAACTCTCCTTACACTTTTCAAATATTCATCCAACCTTCAACTATTTCCAACAGATTCAGATTTTTTCTACCCTTTCATACTTTCAGAGAAATTTAAAGGGCCATTTCAGTGGTTTTCAAACTCTTCAAAATTTCCAATCTTTCAACTCTTCCCACTACTTCATACTTTCACTTAGAACTCTCCTTCCCCTTTTCAAATATTCATCCAATCTTCCACTATTCCAAATGGATTCCGATTTTTTCTACCTTTGTACTTTTGGAGAAAATTAAAGGGCAATGTCAGTGGTTTTCAAATTCTTCAATTTTTTAAATTTTTGAAACCTATCTAGTCCTACGTGCTTTGAGATAGAAATTTCAAACCAACTTCAACATATTCACCTTGAAGGTCTCTATAGGGGGTGTCAACAGAATTTTCCCATGATTCATAACTTTTAAATTATTAAACTTTATTTAAACCAATTTTTCCACTTTTTTCAAAATGTCCAGTAATTCAGCTCTTCCCACTCCTTCATACTTTCACTTAGAACTCTCATTCCACTTTTCAAATATTCATCCAATCTTCTACTGTTCCCAACGGATTCCGATTTTTTCTAACTTTCAAACTTCCGGAGAAAATTAAAGAGCAGTTTCAGTGGTTTTCAAATTCTTCAATTTTTGAAACCTATCTAGTCCTACATGCTTTGAGATAGAAACTTCCATCCAACTTCAACATGTTCAGCTTGACTACCTCTCTAGGGGGTGTCAACAGAATTTTCCCATAATTCATAGTTTTTGAAATATTAAACTTTATTTAAACCAATTTTTCCATTTTTTTCAAAATTTCCAGTCTTCCAGCTCTTCCCATTCCTGTAGACTTTCACTTAGAACTCTCCTTACACTTTTCAAATATTCATCCAACCTTCAACTATTTCCAACAGATTCAGATTTTTTCTACCCTTTCATACTTTCAGAGAAATTTAAAGGGCCATTTCAGTGGTTTTCAAACTCTTCAAAATTTCCAATCTTTCAACTCTTCCCACTACTTCATACTTTCACTTAGAACTCTCCTTCCCCTTTTCAAATATTCATCCAATCTTCCACTATTCCAAATGGATTCCGATTTTTTCTACCTTTGTACTTTTGGAGAAAATTAAAGGGCAATGTCAGTGGTTTTCAAATTCTTCAATTTTTTAAATTTTTGAAACCTATCTAGTCCTACGTGCTTTGAGATAGAAATTTCAAACCAACTTCAACATATTCACCTTGAAGGTCTCTATAGGGGGTGTCAACAGAATTTTCCCATGATTCATAACTTTTAAATTATTAAACTTTATTTAAACCAATTTTTCCACTTTTTTCAAAATGTCCAGTAATTCAGCTCTTCCCACTCCTTCATACTTTCAGTTAGAACTCTACTTCCACTTTTCAAACATTCATCCAACCCTCAACTATTTCCAGTGGATTCAGATTTTTTTCTACCTTTCATATTTTCAGAAAAATTTAAAGGGCAATTTCAGCAGTTTTCAAATTCTTCAAAATTTCCAATATTTCAGCTCTTCCCACTCCTTCATACTGTCACTTAGAACTCTCCTTCCACTTTTCAAATGTTCATCCAACCTTCAACTATTTCCAACAGATTCAGATTTTTTCTACCTTTCATACTTTCAGAGAAAATTAAAGGGCAATTTCAGTGCTTTTCAAATTTTTCAAACTTTCCAATATTTGAAACCTGCTTACTTCCACATGCTTCAAAGTAGAAACTTCAAACCAGTTTCATAGTGTTCATCTTGATCTATCCTTTAAGGGGTTTCAACAGCATATTCACATCTTTCATACTTTTCAAAATATTCAANTCTTGATCTATCCTTTAAGGGGTTTCAACAGCATATTCACATCTTTCATACTTTTCAAAATATTCAAACTTACTTCAGCACATTTTTTCAATTTTCATCTAAAATTTCCCCATTCAACTGAATACGAAGCATTCAAGCTGGCTTCACATCTCTTTCAGCTCACATAGTACTTCTTATACTATTGTACTACAATTTAAACTTATTCAGTTGCCTCTTCCACATTTTTCAAGCAAGTTTCAATCAGTTTCAAACAATCGCTTCAAGCGGCGGGTTCAGCGTGCAATCGCCCCGCAGTTTCTTCACAAACTGCACCTTCTAGTTTACACACGTGTTGCTGTGTTTACAAACATTACTGATGTAAACAGACTTTCACAGCATCAGAAAATATTCACTTTGATCAGCAGATTTTCCATTTTTAAGGAGTTTCACACGTTTTTCCATTTCAATACATCTTTATTTACACTTTCAATCCATTTCATTTTTATTTGTATTTTTCTACAGCATTTCCTATCAGTAAACTTGAATAAGCTCCGCCCAATTTGCAGGCGGCCACACCCCATTTTCCAGGACGTTGCTAGGCGATGTCTTCCAGTCCCAGCTATGCAGCGGCACGTTCCAGGTGTCGCCGTAGTTCGCTGTGATGTAGTCAAGTGTTTCGCATGGAACGCGAACTTTCAGCTCAAGAAGCTCCGCCCAGCAGAGCGAGAAACGAGGGAAGATGTACCTTTAAACAAAAACAGGAGGAGGTTCTTCTAAAGGGTAAAACTACAAACATGGCAGACAATATGTTACTCCTGTCATCATCAGCCAGAAGGCGGCAAAAACAAAAAGAAGATTTTAACAGAAATAACTTAAACATTGAGACATTTTAACTGAAATAACAAACATTTACAGCTTTTACACAAACAGGAAATAATATTCTTTACTTGAATTTTTTCCCGCTCTTCGCCTGCGTTCCTCCGTTCCAAATGATGCCATCATCCACGTAGAAAAAGAAAATGTCCAGTTTGACGTCATCACTGAGGAAGGAAAGTTCCAGACTGTCTTCCACCTTCAAAATAAAACTCAAATTGTCTTTTATCTCCAGAATATAATGTGCACCTTCAAAATAAATTCCCAGAATTACTTAACCTTAAAGCACCTTCAAAATAAAACTCACAGATTGTCCTTTACCTTTAAAGTAAAATCTTCCAAATGTCCTCACCTTAAAAATAAAACACACACCTTCAACATAACATGTATCTCCAAAATAAACTACTTTCAAAATAATGGACACGCCTTCAAAATAAAATATAAATCGACTTCAAAATGAGACTTCCTGACTGTCCTCCACCTCAATAAAATCACATCTGTTTCATCATAAAACACACTTCCGCTTAACACGTACCTTTTTCTTTTTCTTATTTTTAGAAAGTAATCATGTAAAAGAGCAAAGAAATGTGTTTTTTTTAATTACACAATCTTTAAAAAAAAATTTATATTTGTTTAAAAAGGTGTAAAAAGTAATGGTGCCCCGCCCACCTTGCCAAACTTGTGTTTGAGGGTCAGGCCAGCATCCTGGAACGCTGTGATGATGTCAGGTCTGAAGTCTGCGATGAAAATTCCAATGTCAACGTCCCGACTATATGGAATAATATTGCACTGTCTGAACCAGCCTGCAGGGGGCGAGAGATGTTCACAGAGAGAGAGAGAGAGAGCATTGATGTTAACATGTTCATAGATTAACACTTTATAACATTAGAGTGTTAGCATTGTATAAAGCTGCAATGTTAGCATGTTAATGTGTTGAGTTGATTTTTTTAAGTGTTAGCATGTTGCAATAATGGTGTGTTAGCATTAGCGTGTTTGTGTTTTGTACCCAGGCAGGTGCCGCTGCTGAGCCAGAAGGGAACGTTGAGCTGAGCGAGGCAGCGAGCGGCCAATCGCAGCAGAGACTTTGCCTTCCGCCGGAAAGTCACGGCTTCCGCAGNTTTTTTTTTTTTTTTTTTTTTTTTACGTACAGTATATATGATTTAACCTAAACATCTTAATATTTCAAAATCTCTTCATCTTTAAAAAAAACATTCCACACATACATTTTAAAATTTTTTTTTGTTTTTTTGCTTCCTGACCTGCACGAAGTTGCGGGCGTCATGGTAATGGCACTCTAGGAAGCGGGCGTGTCTCTGCTGAGACAGGAAGTGAGAAATGTTTCGCGGGATACGAACGTCGAGGCCATCGAGCACGGTCAGAACCAGCTCCGGCCTGCAGAGGGCAGCAGCAGACAGGAAGTCTTTACAGTAAAATAATACCATAAATATCATTTATATTATCAAGCAGTACAGTGTATTACTGTGTGTTAGTGTGTGTGTATGAGTGTGTATGTTTTTGTGAGTGTGTATGAGTGTGTAACCTGTCGTAGGCTCCAGCATGGCGTCCATAGTCCAGCAGTCTGAATGTAGCAAAGCTTGTGTCCGTGTTCGCTTTGAGGCGTAACGCTCCGTGCCACAGATAGTTCCCACTACGCTCGTACAGGAAGACCACCTGGACAAATGCATAACCCCCCAAAAACATTCAACAGATGGCATTCAAAATGGCTGCTGGGTGTTAGTAGAAAGATGCTAGACATTCCTACGTGGCTGCTGTGCATTTGCCATTGTCTGAAATGTAATTCTAGGTGATTCTCTAAAGCAGAAGTAGATGATTTCTAAGTGACTCTAGGTGGTTACTAACGATATCCAGTAAGTTGTCAAGCAATTGTTAGCTGTTGGTAGGCATTTCTATGTAGTTACTAAGGAATTCTTAGGGTATTTTGACTTGGGATTTTTCACCTTGTTGCTGATTCCAGGTGGACAGTCTCAGCAATTCTAGGTGATATTCAGTGTGTTTCTAGGTGGTTCCTTCTAGGATTTTCTATTTCGCGTGATGCGGCTCTGCCCACCTGGATGATGAACCCTTGCAGGCGAAACAAGAAGTGCAGAGGTATCTCCTCGCCTGATAGGGTGTCCAGGCTGGCCAATCGTGGGTCTTCTCCTCGCAGCTCCAGCATCTCAAAGCCTTTCTCCTGAGCAGCTGATAAGAAGCCAGGCTGCTGATCAAACGAGAATCAAAAACTTTCCTTCTTAACAAAAGCACTGCTGCTTCTCTGTTTAGCATACTAACCCTATACTTAAAAAAAACAAACATCTTTTTTAGGGTCATACTCACGTTGTATTTCCATTGGTTGGCGTACAGAGCAAACGACGTGACTGGTCGGCCAGTGCACAGGAAGCTGCAGTGTGGCTCACGCACCAGCCGGTCACGCTGCAGCAAAGCATCCTGGGAGAGCAGTGTCAGCGTGGTGGTGTCAGCCAGGAAGAGTGGCAGCTTGAAGCGTTGTGCTAACGCCAGAAACTTCTTCACTGCGTGCTGCAGACAGGAACAGGAAGTAAGCTGCTGTGGCACTGCTGCTGGAACAGTACTGCTAACACCAATACTACTAGCCAATACTACTACTTGTTATGCTTACAGTAAGTTACATCAACAGTATCCTCAGACTCACCCATTGGACGTCACTGGAGGTCATGTGACCGCTGCGGCTCAGAATGTGAGGCTGCAGGATAATGGGTTTGAATTGTAATCTGTGTTTATTTATTTATTATGAAAACGTTTTCAAAATAGGATCAAATAAAACTACTATTCTACTATTCGGTTCAGAGTTTGGCTACTGCACAGACACTGGAGGCACATTTAATGCTGTTAAAGTATTCCTTTTGTTAGTAAACTGACCTTGTTGAAGTACTTCCGGTAGTAATACAGCTGGAACAGCAGGAACACGGAGCTGCTAACGATTAGCAGAAATAAAACGGCGCTGATGTTCAGCCGAAACATCCGGTAACGATAACGGCCGTCACGCGCACACCTCTGCGCGCGTGCTCGTCATGTCGGTGAATTTAAACAGAAACTGTATGCGTAGAAAGAGGAAAACGGACAACAACGAGTGGGGTGTTCTAGTCGCAGAAAACCGCCGCCATCTTTAAAAAGACAGCTTCCGGCTGCGCCCTTCAAAATAAAAGCTGAAGCCATATAGGGATCTAATGCTATTAAATGTTCTGATAGTTTACAGATAAATAATGTATGGATTTACAGAATTACATTGGACAGAAAATATATAAATGAATAATGTATGATTTTTTTACATTCACAGAATGTACATGAAGGTATGCATATGTTTGTATGTGTGACGTAATAGTGAACACACTGAGTATAACTTAATAGTATTTCTACATTAGCTTAAAAAGGTGAAAGAGTTTTTGTTTTTAATATTTTTCTTTTTTTTTCTTTTGTAGTATAAATAAAACACAACGAATCACGGGTAATCAGGTCAGTGATAAAGACAAATAACATTAATACACATGAATTTAAGTTTTAGATATTTCACTGAATTTGATCTATTATTAATTAATTTCAATTGAAAACTTTTATATGTATTTGTAAAAAAAAAAAGTATTCTGTATGTACTCTCATATGTAATTTCTAACACACGCACGCACGCACGCACGCACGCGCACAGAGAAGATGGCGGAGCGGAGCGGCAGTTCTGTAACAATCAGTCCAGAGCTAAAAGAGAAAAACTTCTCCCTGACTTTGTGAAACAGGTTTCCCGCTCTTACCGGAGCCATGGGAGGACACCGGGACTTGTTGCGGTTTATTTAACGGCTGTGTGGTTTTTCCGGTGATGTTTCCGTGAAGCTTATGCGTCTGAAGTGACTTTTGTTTTTCAACAAACGGAGAGAAGGTAAGAAAGGCTGTTAGCTGTTAGCCTAGCTTAGCTTAGCCGTTTGTTTTGGTTGGACGCCGTTGGTGTTTGAACGGCTTTAGGACAAAGCGGTGTCCGTTGTTGGGTTTAACGGGATGGCGATGTGGATGTGACTGATTTACCGAGTGTAGCCGAGGATTCGGTGGCTTGTTGTGGAAAATGGAGTAAAGTAGCAGAAAGGTTGTGAGGGATCCAGACTGTAAGGCTTAGTTAGCTAGCGGCTATAATGCATTGTTAGTCAGGGTTCAGTGCTGCTACTAGTAGCATTGCTACTACTACACTAAGTACTACTAATACTGCTAGTACTGCTAATGCTTTTACAACTACTATTGCGAATACTGATACTATACTTCTGCTGTACAATATCAGCAAATACTACTGCAACTACTACTGCTATTACTACTTTCTACTGCTACTACTGTTAAAAGTATTATGGGTGCTGCTATATGCCACTGCTATAAATACCGCAAGACTACTGCTACTATAACTACTACTACTGCTATAACTGCTACTGTTAAAACTACTGCTACTACTAATAATACTGGTATAACTGCTAAGTACATTAAAATCAGATAGTATTTTTTTATTGGCACTAGTGATTGGAGTAAGCTACTTCAGGTACTACTACGATGCTACTGATGCTGCGACACAGTCAGCAAGTATTACTACAACAACTGCTAAAACTTTTGGGTATTGCTACAATACTACTGAGGCTAAAATGACAGCAGGTACTACTACTATTAAACTGCTGGTATGACTGCTGCTACTCGCTAGTGCTACTACTGTTAAAATAACTGTTACAAGTACTGTTACAATGCTACTACTACAAAAACAGCAAGTACTGTCACTACGCTACTACTACAATAACAGTAAGTACTGTTACTACGCTACTCCTATAATAACAGAAAGTACTGTTACTACGCTACTACTACAATAACAGAAAGTATTGTTACTATGCTACTACTACAATAACAGCAAGTACTGTTATTACACTACTACTACAATAACAGTAAGTACTGTTACTACGCTACATCTACTACAATAACAGCAATGATGCTGATGTCAGCAGAGCAGCGTGGAGGTGCTGAGCCTTCATCATCAGTACATCCTCATCACTCTACACACAGACCCACGCTTAACTGATACTCTCAGCAGCAGTGTGTGTGTGTGTGTGTGTGTGTGCGTGTGTGTGTGCGTGTACGTGTACTTGCCAGTTGCCAGTTACCTGGAAATCTTGTTTTCTGATTGGTCGAAAGCTCAGTGTTGATGTGACTGCTTTACCAAGTCTCTGCTATTGTGTTTGAAGAAGGAAGAGAGACAGAAAATGAATGGAGAGAAAGATAGAGAGAGAGGGTTTGGACGAGAGGCTTAGAAAATCAAATGAGAGGGGGGNGGGGGAGATAAAGAAGCATTTGTGCTCACTTTGCCTTCATGTTTCCTCAGAGTAGCTCATCCTTTTCTGTTTAAACTCATTCAGTTAGTCATTCTTTCCACAAACAGTTTAGAGCACAATAATAACAACAATATCATTTTTTAATATTTAATCCACCAATAAATGGTATTTTATTTATGATGACGTCTCACTCCGTTTGTTGGGTTTCTGCATGCTGTCACAGGTTGTAGCTTTTCTGAGTTTAATCACATCAGAATCAGATCGTATATTTATTGACGTTATTCTGAGTACATTTACGTCACAGAGATTCATGGCATCACCAGATTGATAAATTCAGTTTATTGTTTATATGTATGTTAAAATTGACAGATGTAGTTCATGTAAATAATTTTAGCTGCAGGCTTAGTTTGAGGCTTTATGAGCGTTTAAACTGCACATCCGTAAAGATTTGTTGTTTGAGCTGGATTTGTCCAAAGCATTTCTACTGGATAACTGGATTTTAACTGTCTGATTTTAACACACACTGTGTGTGAGTGTGTGAGTGTGTGAGTGAGTGAGTGAGTGAGTGAGTGAGTGAGTGAGAGAGAGAGAGAGAGAGAGAGAGAGAGAGAATCTCATCAGAATCCTCATTCTCACACATACATTTCTGAAGCTTTAATCCTCTCTGAGTTTTGTGTTTCATCATTTCATCCTCTCTGTAGGCTCTTTATGTGTTTCAGAATTTCAACAGACTGAAGGGATGGAGCTCTAATTACCAATCCTTTTCATAATTAATCTGTTAAATTTTGTTTCCAATGATTGTGTTAGTCATTTAGTCTGGAAAAAGTCAAAAGTAGCCGTTTCAAAGTGATTCTTCATAGGTTTTCTACAGTTTTAAGACACCAGGAGTTTGAGTTTACAGAGAAATAAAAAGTTGAGTTTTACTGCAGAAATGATTATTAAAACTCCATCATCAGCTGATTGAATAATTGATGTAAACGATGTCATCACTGCTGGTGTCCTGTTAGTTTGCCTGCAGTCATCGGGCTGCAGCAAAGCATGATGGGGGGGGGGGCAAGCCCCTCCCTACCCTATCATTGTCTCTGTCTTCTGATTGGCTACTTGCTCGCCCAGCTGATGGCCCTCTGTCAGACAGACAGAGAGAGAGAACGAGAGGGAGGGTGGGGGGAGCGAGTAATGGAGGCTACAGCGATGGGGTGAGCTGCCATTTTCTATTTTTTTTTATTCATCCATCCCTTCTTCACACATTTCTGTCCACTTCTCTCTGTCTTTCTGTTGCTCTCTCTTTTATTTGTTCAGTTTTGCTCAAATTGGAGAAAGAAATAAGCGAGAGGGAGTGAAAGACAGAGAGGGAGGGAGGGGATGAGGTCAGTGCTTTTCTTTTCTTTCATTGTCTCTTTCTGTCATTCATTTATGTCTTTTCTTTCCTCTGAATTTTGATTTTATTGTATTTGGAAAAGAGAGAGAAAGGAGGAGGAAGAGAATAAGTGAGAGTAAGGAGAAAAGAGGGAGAGAAAATGGCTGCCAAGTGATGGAGGATGATTGAAGGAGGCAGAGAGGAGGGGAGGAAGGAAGAAAGGAATCCCAGTAAGACTATCAAGGAGAAGGAGAAGCGACAGAGAAAAAAAATGGAAGGATGGAGAGAGCTGAGGAATAAATGAAAAGATGGGTAGAGATGATTAAAAAGAAGGAGGGATGATAAAAGGAAATATGGAAGAGGAATTGAGGGATTTGTTTGCTGCCATTTTCTTGCTGCTGCATTTGTTCACTGAGAGTGAATCATTTATTTGCCTTCACCAAATTTAAACGCTAATCAATCATTCGATCATGATCAATATGTGGCCCCTCAGAGAGCTCCTCCTTCTGCCACAGCCAACCAATCCTCTTTGGAGATATTTAATATGTATCAGACTCCACATAGCGACAGACAAAGAATCTGATTGGCTGTCTGGTGTCCATGATATTTGGAGAATTCCTGAATTCTTTCTGGGAATATTAAGACTTTGTAAAAGGATGAATTTTCAGAACTCGTGATGCTGAGTTATTGATATTTACGTATATTTATGTATCATGCTGCTGTAGCGCCATCTACAGGCCAAATGACGTCACTGTGCAGGATCGCTCACTATTGATATGTGCGTATTTCTCTAATTTGGTTGTGTTCCAGAATTCTGGCAATTTGCCAAATAGGCCATGCCTACAAAAATGTGATAACCAATCACAGAGAAGCAGTATGATATATGAAAAAAAAGACAAAAACAGCTTTTTAGACATGTTATGGACCAACTTTGGTAACTTTGTTAATAATTTGTGGGTTTTTGTGATGAATAAAATATATAGCATCAATTTAAAATGGAGACAAATCTCTTCAGAAATGTTGTGTTGCCTTGTTGTTGTTGTCTTACTGTAGCATGTTTGTTTTTAATTTTGTAGGGTGTTTTTGTTTGTTGTGTTATTGTAAGATGGTTGTTGTGTTACTGTAGGATGGTTGTTGTATTACTGTAGGATGGTTGTTGTTGTGTTACTGTAGGATGATTGTTGTTGTGTTACTGTATGATGGTTGTTGTTGTGTTACTGTATGATGGTTGTTGTTTTGTTACTGTAGGATGATTGTTGTTGTGTTACTGTAGGATGGTTGTTGTAGGATGGTTGTTGTTGTGTTACAGTTGTTGTTGTGTTACAGTATGATGGTTGTTGTGTTACTGTAGGATGATTGTTGTTGTGTTACTGTATGATGGTTGTTGTTGTGTTACTGTATGATGGTTGTTGTTGTGTTACTGTAGGATGATTGTTATTGTGTTACTGTAGGATGTTGTTGTGTTAGGATTGTTGTTGTGGTTGTTGTGTTACTGTAGGATGGTTGTTGTTGTGTTACTGTAGGATGGTTGTTGTGTTACTGTAGGATGGTTGTTGTTGTGTTAGGATACACATAGCTCACCTGAGTGGATTTGGCAGCTGATGTGTGTGTGTGTGTATGTGTGTTGTGACATGTGCATTTCATGCCAGAATCCTGACCTGCCTCAAACAGCCAAACCATCACAACATGTACAGCAGCATCAGGATGTAACCACGCCCTCTTTAATGTAACCACGCCCTCTTTGTATTCCTACAGGTCAGACGTCAGTCCTTCAAGATGGCGGCTGCATCCTACGACCAGCTGCTGAGGCAAGTGGAGGTTCTAAAGATGGAAAACTCCAACCTGAGACAGGAGCTGCAGGACAACTCCAACCACCTGACCAAACTGGAGACGGAGGCCTCCAACATGAAGGTAGTGTGACGCATATGTTAACATGCCACGAACACGTATGAACAAGACCTGTGATCATTTTGACTGTAGGAACCCAGACGTCTCTCTCTCTCTCTCTCTCTCTCTCTCTCTCTCTCTCTCTCTCTCTCTCCTCCCAGAATACACTTCTGGTGTTTTCCACCAATCACAGGCTTTCTGTCAGTTAGATGATCTTTGATTTGAAAGGCATCTGATTATTCTTCTTTTTTCTTCCTCTGTCCGTTCTTCCTTTTTGTTTGTTTCTTTTCTTTTTACAGATTTTTACTTTGTATCTGGATTTTATCTTTAAATCCTTATACAGGACTTGTTTGTTTTTTCAGCTCTTTTTATACGTACTTAAGTTCTTAGATTTTGCTGTTTCTCTTCTTTTTTTAATCTCATTTCTGATTTGTCTTTCATTCATTTCATCCTTATTGTCATTTCTCTTTTATTTTCTGTGTAGATATTTTGTTTTTATCTGCCATTCTTAATTTTTCTTACTTCCTCTCTAAACACACAACTCCTGTTTCCTGTTTCCTCACGTCCTGTTTTCTTTCCTGCTGATGACAAAAAAAGGACACAAAGAAGGAAAACGTGTGTGTGTGTGTGTGTGTGTGTGTGTGTGTGTGTGTGTGTGTGTGTGTGTGAGAGAGAGAGATTCTACCATGTCGCTGTATGAACGTTGCCGCTTCATCGTGGTGAGTTTGGAACAACGGAACACTTATTCTTTTTACTGCTGAAAATGAACACGGAGAGCAGGAAGTACCGGTTAGAATCAGACGGTGTGAGGCTGTTAATCACTTTTTAAATGTGATTAAATCTAATGTTGGTTATTGTTTTTTATTCCTCTTATTTCCATAGGAATGCTCACCCAGTCGGTTGCACAATTTTCTGTTGTGATAAATTAGTTTTTTTCAGATTTTGCCATTTTTATTCAGATTTAAATGTTTCTTATGTCTAGTTTGAAAGTTGTGGTGGTAATTTTTGTTTCATTATGTTTTTAAAAATGTAATGATTATGTTTGTAATAATTATTTGAAATAACAAAGTATTGTTAAATTTAGTATGTTGAAATTCTCTTTTATATATATGTGACTGTAGAAGTGTCTACAGTATATGGGTATGAATTTATGTTTATATGCCTATTTTTGTAACTTTTTTCCTTTAAAAACAAAACACCCCATATTCTGATTTTTGTTCAAATTATAATGTAAAAAGTTGAATTAAAATAAAGAATAAAAAAATATATAGTATGTTGAATAAATTGTCATTGAATGTCATTGTATGTTTAGAAAAGTGAAGTTTATCTCCCTCTGCTGGTTTGCTGCTGAATGTAACTCGCTGTGCCCCTCCCCCAACAAACAGGAAGTGCTGAAGCAGCTGCAGGGCACCATAGAAGAAGAATCAGGGGAATCGACAGGAAGTCAGTTCGAATTGATTGAGAGGCTGAAGGGTGAGAACACACGCACATATAAACAAGCTCACACTCTAACACACATGCACACACACAAGCCAAAGCAAGTTGAGATGCTGAAGGGTGACAATAACACACACTGACAGTAATATCTCTCTCTCTCTCTCTCTCTCTCTCTCTCTCTCTCTCTCTCTCNCCCCCCCCAGAGATGAGCCTGGATTCGGCAGGTTTTAAGCCCAGGTTGAGGCCTCCTCTGCCCCCTTTGTCGTCCTCCAGCTCAGGCTCCAGCGGCTCTGGAGGGGCAGGAGGAGGTGCAGGAGGAGGAGGTGGAGCTCTGGGCCCCTCCGTGGCTGCTGGCTTCCCCAGGAGAGGGCTGCAGTCTGTGGGCAGAGAGAGCCATGGGCGTTGCCTGGAGGATCTGGAGAAGGAGAGGTAGTTGCGCTGCATGCTGCATTGATGCTGTTGCTGCTGCTGTGTTGTGGCTGACGGAGCTCCTGCTGCTCCTGCAGGTCTCTGCTCCTGGCTGAGCTGGAGAAGGAGGAGAAGGAGAAGGACTGGTACTACGCTCAGCTGCAGAACCTCACCAAGAGGATCGACAGCCTGCCGCTCACAGAAAACGTACGTCGACCTTCTTCTCCTCACTGACGCTAAGCGTTGCTGCTAGCTCCGCGAGCAGGTCATGTGACCATTTTTGTTTGTTTGTTAGCAGGATATCTGGAAACGCTATGGACAGATTTTGATGAAATTTGGGGGACAGATAAAAAATGCCAGGAGGAAGAAGTGATAAAATTTTGGAGGTGATCAGGATCAAATTCTGGATCCAGAAGAAGTTTTATCCTAAAAGCCGAGCAGAAACGAGGTTTTCATGCTGATTTTACCTCTGTTTGGTCGGATTCGTTTTTAGAGTCGGACTGAATTTCCACGCGACCTGCGGCGTTAGACGTTCTATCTATGTGGAAACGCTCTAGATCAGATGGTGTTTGTTGGCACAGCTGTGTTTGTCAATTAAACTTTATTGAAATTGTCAGTGGACAAAGCCAAAGACCGTTTAAATGTACAGGAAGTATGTGTTGCAGCGTGGTTAAATAAAGACACGGAGTGAACGGCGTGTTTTGTTGTTCAGAAGGTTTTGTAGCGTGTTTCATCTTAAATAGCGTGTTTGTTGTTCATCAGTTCACTCTGCAGACAGACATGAGTCGCCGTCAGCTGGAGTTTGAAGCTCGTCAGATCCGCTCGGCGATGGAGGAGCAGCTCGGCTCCTGCCAGGAGATGGAGAGGAGAGCCCAGGTAACCAGTTTACCAGCATCAGAACCAATCAGATTTAGATTAGATCAAACCAGGAACCAATCAGATCAGTTTGCTGCCTGCTGACATCATTATGTGACTGTCATTTTTAGGCTCGCGTGTCTCAGATTCAGCAGATAGAAAAAGACATTCTGAGACTGGGAGCCAGGTTACACACACAACAGGTACACACACACACAACAGCTACACACACGCACACACAACAGCTACACACACCAAACAGCACATCCCTCCAGTTTTTACATTATTATTCTTCACTCATTCTAATCGTGTCTCTTTCTGTCTCTCTCTCTCTCTCTCTCTCCTCAGGAGGAGGGNACTCATTCTAATCGTGTCTCTTTCTGTCTCTCTCTCTCTCTCTCTCTCCTCAGGAGGAGGGTGTTAAGGGGGCGAGCGACAGCAGCGGATTGGCTGCTGCTGCTCAGGTGTCACTTTGTTCAGTTTTTCTTTCTTTTCCTAATTGTTTTGTAGTTTGTACAGAATTAATTCTTTTCTAAACTTCCTTTATTTTTTCCTCCAGAGCTCCAGCAGCCGATTGGACCACGAGCCGGCCAATGACACAAGCTACTCTGTGCCTCGACGAATCACCAGCCACCTGGGCACTAAGGTGAGTGAGGGAAGAGAGAAAGTGATCAATGGGAATTCTCCGATTCTGTCGCCTTTTTATTACATTTCTGTTGTGAGTCTGAACTCTGCTTTTTATTTAAATATGAACTGTGAGAGCTAAAGAAGCTCCGCCCCCTGCAGGTGGAGATGGTGTACAGTCTCCTGTCCATGCTGGGGACACACGATAAAGACGACATGTCACGGACGCTGCTCGCCATGTCGAGCTCACAGGACTCGTGCATCGCCATGCGTCAGTCCGGCTGCCTGCCGCTGCTCATCCAGCTGCTGCATGGCAACGACAAGGACTCGCTGTTGCTAGGTAAGGAGAGCGAGATAGATGGTGATTGGCTGCAACTAGTGTGTTATCGTAGCTCATTTTGTGTCCTCCTGCGTGGTCAGGTAACTCTCGTGGCAGCAAAGAAGCTCGTGCTCGTGCCTCGGCAGCGCTGCATAACATCGTGCATAGCCAGCCGGACGACAAGAGGGGGCGCCGCGAGATCCGCGTGCTGCACCTGCTGGAACAAGTCCGCCATTACTGCGAGGCGTGCTGGAGCTGGCAGGAGAACCATGAGAGGGGCGTCGACCAGGAGGACAACCCCAGTACGTCAAACACTCCAAATAAATGAGAACGAAGCAGGAAACGTGTTCTGCTCTTAAAGGACCATACTAGTGGTTTTACATGATTAAGCCCAATACATGCAACTTGCATACATGTTACATTACTGACAACCATTTTCCACCACATGCTACCGGAGCGGTAAATACTAGAATTGTCTTTCCTACCTTCCAGACTGTCATTGGTTTCAGTTTATTCCTATGACAGTCAGCGACATAAAAATCACCTTTAGACGTGAAACGTCTGAAATAAATAATCACACAGAACAAAACGTGTTATATTTGTTGTTGAACCGATCCAACATGGAGCTGCATGGAGGACGGCGTGCGTCTCCACGGGAAATATAGTCCCAGGACAAGACGACTTTTAATTAAAAGTACCGTGACTTCTACAACTGTGCGTAAACGTTATCCGGTGAAACAGAATTTAAGGTGTTTGTCTCACCTGAACTTCTGATGATGAAAGAAAAACAGGAAAATAACTTACAGTTTTATGTTTGGAAAATGATTTTCAGTAACGTAGCATGTAACATGTATGCAGATTGTATTTATTGGGCTCAAACATGAAAAATCACCAGTATGGCCCTTTAACTTTAAACTGGTTTCATGGAGGGATGAAAAAAGAATTAAAAACAAATAACAGAAACAACATGAAACTTTATTGAGCAGAGAAGAAGTTTACTTTGAAAAGAAACAGGAAGTGTTTGTGTTTTAGTGCCGTCTCCTGTGGAGCATCAGATCTGTCCCGCTGTCTGCGTCCTCATGAAGCTGTCCTTCGACGAAGAACATCGACACGCCATGAATGAACTCGGTGAGAGAACCACTTCCTGTCTGTGCTTTACGCCCTGCAGGTGGTCTGCAGGTTTACCGTTGATATGAATTTGGTGTTTTTTTTCCCTGCAGGCGGTCTGCAGGCGGTGGCGGAGCTGCTGCAGGTGGACTGTGAGATGTTTGGTCTGAGCAGTGATCACTACAGCGTAACGTTGCGACGCTACGCCGGCATGGCACTGACAAACCTCACGTTTGGAGACGTAGCCAATAAAGTGAGAAAAAACATGAACAACACACAACAACAAGCCCGACACAGAAATATCTGCTGCTAACATGTTTTCATTTTGCTGATTCTGACGTCGTTATGATATAATAGAAGTTTGTTAGCATGATTTTTAAAATCTCTTTAACTTTTATTTTCTTTTTTAGTTTATTAAAATGTAGTCTTTGCCTGAACTTCAGCCTGAAACTTTCTGACATATTTTTCTCCAGAGCTCAGAGCAGTAACCAATCAGAACACAGCATCACTGTGATGTTTTTTTTCCCATCAGGCCACGCTGTGCTCCATGAAGGGCTGCATGAGAGCGATGGTCGCCCAGCTGAAGTCTGAGAGCGAAGACCTGCAGCAGGTATGGAGTTGGCAGAGATGGGTGGGGCTCTGGTCAGAGGGGCGGGGCTCAGGGCAGAGAGGGGACTGTGTAAAGTACAGGAGCAGGAAACAGAGGGATGTGGTTAAGAGCAGGTAGAAAGGGGCGGGGCTAACCCTTAGAGCTTTTTTAGGGTAAAATTGGAGTTTTCCCTTTTTTTTAAATTTTATTTTATTTGTGTTTTTTTTTTTTTTTTTTNTTTTTTTTTTTTTTTTTTTACATAAATATGTGCATATTTTTCTGTCTGCTTTAAGGTAATAGCGAGCGTTCTGAGGAATCTGTCGTGGCGTGCTGACGTCAACAGTAAGAAAACGCTGCGTGAGGTTGGCAGCGTGCGAGCGCTGATGGGCTGTGCACTTGACGTCCAGAAGGTAAACAAAAACTACGAAACATCCAGTAACAAAGACGTGAGAATCTTTTCTTTCTGCAGGCGTGACCTGCGACTTTCTCTGTTTGTCGTCTTCCGCTCAGGAGTCGACCCTGAAGTCAGTACTGAGCGCGCTCTGGAACCTTTCGGCTCACTGCACAGAGAATAAAGCTGACATCTGCGCCGTCGACGGCGCTCTGGCGTTTCTGGTGGGAACGCTGACGCACCACAGCCACACCAACACGCTCGCTATCATTGAGAGCGGCGGCGGCATCCTGCGTAACGTCTCCAGCCTCATCGCCACCAACGAGGCTCACAGGTTAATGCTAAAGCTCGTTGTGTCACGTTTCTTTGAGCAGTAAAAGTTCTTATGAAGTTTTTAACGTTAACTCTGGAACCCAAAGTTGACTTTTGTCTTTCTGCCCTTTTTCTGGTCTTGCAGGCAGATCCTGCGGGAGCACGGCTGCTTGCCGACTCTGCTGCAGCACCTGAAGTCTCACAGTCTGACCATCGTGTCGAATGCCTGCGGGACGCTGTGGAACCTGTCGGCGCGCGACGCCAAAGACCAGGAGGCGCTGTGGGAGCTCGGCGCCGTGGGCATGCTGCGCAATCTCATCCACTCACGCCACAAGATGATCGCCATGGGAAGCGCCGCAGCTCTGCGCAATCTGATGGCCAACCGTCCAGCCCGTTACAAGGATGCCAGCGTAGTATCGCCGGGCGCCGGCGCTCCGTCTCTGCACGCCCGAAAGCAAAAGGCGTTGATCGAGGAGCTGGACGCCCAGCAGCTGTCTGAGACCTTTGATAACATCGATAATCTCAGCCCCAAAGCGGCGCACAGGAAGGGGCGAGGAGGGAATGGAGTGGGAGCGGGAGGGGGCGGTACGGCGCGGTCATACACCAACACGCCCGTGCTGTCTAGCCCCAAAAACAGCGACGCAACAAAAACCACAAGCAAGGATGCAGCGTACGCACGCCCCGTGTTCCCGCCCAGCGTGCGAGCGTCCAGCGACAGCCTGAACAGCGTGACGAGCGCCGACGGCTACGGCAAGCGTGGACAGACCAAGCCGTCATCTGAACCCTTGTATTCATCAGATGAAAGCGGCGCCAACAAGTGTTGCATCTACAGGAAGTACCCAGCTGATCTGGCACACAAGATCCGCAGCGCCAATCACATGGCAGATGACAATGGCGGCGAGTTGGACACGCCCATCAACTACAGCCTCAAGTACTCAGACGAGCAGCTGAATTCTGGGAGGCAGAGTCCGAGTCACCGCGGCGGCATCGATAGCGATGATGATGAGCAGGAAACCAGGATTAGGAGGAGGAACGACGGCAGCGACTCGGCGACCAGTAACAACCGGATGGCGTCCGTGCCACCTTCGTGCTACGTTGTTGTCCAGGCGACGCCAAACTACACTGGCGACTCCTCAGGCGAGCAGCCAATCGACTACAGCCTAAAGTACGGCGCCACCGACTCCACCCGCAAACCTGTTTTCAAAGCTGAGGAATCTGCTGTTTCCTCCCTGCCCCCGCCCTCCTCCTCCTCTGCCAATAAGCTCCGCCCACCGCCTCCCACAAACAGTCGAGCAGGTTCAAAAATCAACCAGGAGACGCTGCAGACGTACTGCGTGGAGGACACGCCCATCTGCTTCTCACGGGGAAGCTCCCTCTCCTCTCTGTCATCAGAGGAGGAAGAGGAGGAGCATGACGTCACGGGGAGGAAGCGGAAAGGCGGGAGCGTCATCGGCGGCGGTAACGATTACCCAACACTTCCTGTCAGCGAGAAAGAGCCGCACGACCAGCAGCAACAGCGGCAGCTAAAGGAAGCAGAAAGCCAAACGGCAACGGCGGCCGTTCCTTCAACACGGGGAAGGCGGGGTCACCACCACCATCACAACCACGCCCACCATCACCATCACCATCACCACGTGACATCATCTTCTGGCGCCAGGACTCCTAAAAGTCCCCCGGAGCAGCCGTACGCTCAGGAGACGCCGCTGATGTTCAGCCGCTGCACGTCCGTCAGTTCTCTGGACAGCTTCTCCAGCCCGTCCATCGCCAGCTCCGTACGCTCCAGCGAGCCGTGCAGCGGCGTCCCCAGCGGCGTGGTCAGTCCCAGTGACCTGCCTGACAGCCCGGGTCAGACGATGCCGCCCAGCCGCGCCAAAACGCCACCGGTACCGCCGGAAAAAACAAAGGAAGAGGAAGAAGCCAAGAAGAAGGAAGAGGAAGAGAGCAGCGCCGACGTCTTGCTGCACTTCGCCACTGAAAGCACGCCGCACGGATTCTCCCGCGCTTCCAGTCTGAGCGCGCTCAGTCTAGACGAGCCGTATATCGCCGCAGAGATGAAGAAGAAANCTTCCAGTCTGAGCGCGCTCAGTCTAGACGAGCCGTATATCGCCGCAGAGATGAAGAAGAAAGAGGAAGAGGAAGGCAGGAAGGAGGAGAGGAAGGAGGAGGAGGACAAGGCGGCGGCAAAGCAGATGCTTGATGAATCAGACGACGACGACGACATCGAGATCCTGGAGGCGTGCATCAACGCGGCCATGCCCAAGTCGTCACGGAAACCAAAGAAACAGCAGCAAGCCGTACCAAGGAAACCGAGCCAGCTTCCTGTGTACAAGCTTCTCCCACCTCAGAGCCGTGGCCAATCACAGCAAAGAAAGGAGGTCGTGCCCCCACCGGACGAAGTGCCGCGTATCTACTGCGTGGAAGGAACGCCGCTCAACTTCTCCACGGCGACCTCGCTCAGTGATCTCACCATCGACTCGCCGCCCAACGAGGAAGCAGCGGCAAACTTACCTGCAGGCCACGCCCCTTTCTCACAGAGAAGACGAGCCGGGCTGCCCGAAGGCGAGAATGGCGACGACATCCTGGCTGAGTGCATCAGCGCCGCCATGCCCAAAGCCAAACCCAGGAAACCCGTCAGGGTCGCAGCAAACAGCGAGCAGCAACAAGCCCCGCCCCTTCCTCCTCCCCTCCCCCCTCCTCTTCCCTCACAGCAGCAGAAGAAGAAGCCCACGTCGCCGGTGAAGCCGATGCCTCAGCGGACGTACGGCGTCCTGTCAGCAACCGCCAAAGTAAAGCCAGGCTTCGCCTTCGACTCACCTCGCCATTACACGCCCATCGAAGGGACGCCATGCTGCTTCTCACGCAATGACTCGCTCAGCTCGCTGGACTTTGATGAAGACGATGGTGTTGAGAAGGATGAAGAAGAAAAGAAGAAGAAGAAGGAAGAAGAAGAAGAAGAAAGAAGGAAGCGGAAACAGCAAGCAGCTGCTGTTTTTCCCAGAACGAAAGCGACGCCGAATCCGGTGGCGGCGGACGAAAAGCAGAAGTTTAACATCGAGGACACGCCCGTCTGCTTCTCCCGTAACTCCTCCCTCAGCTCGCTCAGCGACATCGACCAGGAGAACAACAACAAGGAGTTCGCTCCGCCGCCGCCGCCACAGGAAGAAAATGACGGGAAAGCGGCGCCAAACTCTTCTCCTCCGCCACTAGCAGAATCGAAGCCCCGCCCTCCTGTTTCCAGTGGTTACGCTCCCAAAGCGTTCCACGTGGAAGACACGCCCGTCTGTTTCTCCAGGAACTCTTCTCTGAGCTCGCTGAGCATCGACTCGGAGGACGACCTGCTGCAGGAGTGCATCAGCTCCGCCATGCCCAAGAAGAAGAAAAAAGCTGCCGCCGCTGTTCCCACTGCCGCCACGCCACTTCCTGTTCCCAATGCAGACGATGGCATTTTGGCAGAGGAGGAACCTGCAGACACGCCGCGAAGCCCCGCCTCCCCCGATTCAGAGTCCTTTGATTGGAAAGCAATCCAAGAAGGCGCCAACTCCATCGTCAGCAGCCTGAACGCCGCCGCCGCCGCCGCCTCTTCGCTTTCCCGCCAGCCGTCGTCAGACTCAGACTCCGTGTTATCTCTCAAATCTGTGGGCTCGCCGTTCCGCCTCCCGCTGGCCAATAACAACACAGGAGATGAGGCAGAGGAGAAAGAGCAGGAAGTGGCGAAACACGGGGCGAGGATTCTAAAGCCGGGCGAGCGCAGCACGCTGGAGGCCAGGAGGAAGAAGGAGGAAGAGGAGGAGGAAGAGGCGAAGGCGCTGCGCGGCGGCAAGAAAGTTTACAGGAGTCTGATCACCGGGAAACCCAGAGCCGAGACGGCGGCCAGGGGGCGGAGCAAGCCCAGAGCGCTGGCAACTACAGCGGCAAAAGCTCCAGGAAGCAACGACGGCTGTGAAAAAGGAGGCGGGTCATCCCGTGATTCCACGCCGTCTCGTCCCACAACAGCCAATCAGAAAGGAGCAAAGCTGTCANTCATCCCGTGATTCCACGCCGTCTCGTCCCACAACAGCCAATCAGAAAGGAGCAAAGCTGTCACAGTTGTCACGTACAGCATCTCCAGGAGGTACATCGACCTCTGCCTCCAGGATGGCGAAACAGAGCGGGATGGCGAGAAGTAGTGGCGGAATCCCAAGGAGCGAATCAGCATCGAGGGTCAGCGGCGCTGTGGCTGCCAAGAAGCAGAAGGCGGAGCCAGAGAAGCCGGCGCTCGTCCGTCAATCAACGTTCATCAAGGAAGCGCCGAGTCCCACACTGAAGAGGAAGCTGGAGGAATCTGCGGCGGCGGCAGAATCACCATCTAGCCCAGATACGCCGTTACCAATGACGCCAAGGAGGCAGGACGCCAACCGCTCGCACTCTGAGAGCCCGTCACGCCCACAAGACACGGCGGCGGCGTCCAGGTTCAGCCGCACCGGCACGTGGAAACGAGAACACAGCGGTGGTGCGGCGGGGGGAAGCGGCGGGAAACACTCGACATCGTTACCTCGTGTGGGAACGTGGAAGCGGTCAGGAAGCTCGTCATCAGTACTGTCGGCGTCGTCAGAGTCCAGCGAGAAGGGGCGGAGTGAAGAGGAGACGACGGTGAGGTCAAAGGGCACGTGGAGGAAGGCGAAGAGTAGCAGCGGCGATACGTTGACGGGGAGGAGCTTACCTGACAAATCAGAAGACGTGTGGGTGCGGCTTGAGGACTGTCCTGTCAACAACCCGCGTTCCTCCTCTTCCTGTTCGGCCGCCGCTCGCTCGCCAACAACCACCAACTCCCCGCCCATCATCGACACCGCCGCTACGACCAAGATTCCCTCCTCTTCCTCCTCTTCATCATCCAATCTCAACCTGCGACGTAGCTGTGAGAGCCTCGATGACAAGCCGCCGCCGCCACTGCCGCCTGAACGCCATCAACAACAACGCAGCCAGCAGCGCAGCGGCGCCGTGGCGGCCAGAGTGAGCCCATTCAACTACACGCCCAGNACGCAGCCAGCAGCGCAGCGGCGCCGTGGCGGCCAGAGTGAGCCCATTCAACTACACGCCCAGTCCCAGGAAAAGCAATGCCGACGCCACCACGACCACAACCACCGCAACCACGGCAACAACATCTACCACCCCGTCACGCCCCTCACTCATCCCCACACCCGTCACCAAGAAGCGGGAGCCAAAAGGCGGCGAAGGCGGCAGCGGCGCCGGCGGCAGCGGCGAGCACGGCTCATACATCGTTACATCAGTTTAAGGAGTGAAAACAAAATGGCCGCTGCATGTAGGAAAGCTGACAAAATGGACGTGTAAATAGTCATATTGAATGAAAGTTTGTCACGTGTGCATCAGACTGTACAGGAAGCCATCATGTATTTAAGTGGTAGCCCCGCCCCCTCCGCTCCCTTGGCTCCTTTACCTGTCGGCCAAGTTTTTAATTTAAACCTGTTGACAGAAACGTTTCAAAATGCTTTTATACCGCTAAAAGGATGGAATTCTTAGCTCCGCCCCCACCCTGTCTCCCTGCATGGCCCCGCCCCCTCCTTAACACGTAACTTACCATGTGACATAACGATGATGAGGATGATGGTGACGTTTTGTAGCTGTAGAGGTTTCTTTGTCTCGTTTCTGAGCTTTGGTTCTTAAAAACGAAACTCAGACGTCACGGCGTTCATTCTGAACGCCACGTGGACGACCTCTGACCTCATCACAGCTCCTTCACCTTCCTCAAACTGACCTTTGACCTTTGTGAAATCGCTCATATTCCTTAGATCATATTTACAAACCAGAGATCGTTTTAACTCCTTCGTTTCTACTTCCTGTTGTGGAGAAAAATCGTGCATCTTCTAACTAGAATCACTTCCTGTCTGCCTTTCAAACTAAAACTAACTGCAGGAAAAGGTTGAATCTGCTCGTTTGTCTGAAAACCAAAAATAAACCAGGAAATCTGAAATTAGACAAAAAGTTCTGAAGGAAAACCTTTTTCTTTCAGATGTTCAGATAAAAACATGTTTTTCTGAACAGGAAGTTGAACTGATGTTCCAGTAAAAGTCAGATTTTCTGCTGAAATCGTCTCACTTTGTTTCCTGTAAAATGTAAGTTATTAAAACCTGAAAACTGAAGCACATAATTTAAAACAAAATGATCTTTGCCAAAAGACTGAAAGAAGTTTATTCATTGCTGTCGTCTTCTTCTTCTCCTTCTTCTCCTCCTTCCTCTTCTTCTTCCTCTTCTTTTGTTTTTCATTTTCATGTTACAGAAACTTTTGGCAAAATGAAAATGGGAAATGATAAATAAAATAACATTTTAGCTGCAAAACAGCTTGTTTATTTTCTTCTTCAGTTTCAGTGGATCCTCAAAGGTCAGAGGTCACATTTAATGAAAAGTCACAAGAAGTTTTTTGTTTTTTGCTTTGTGTTAAACAGGTCATTCACTTTACATTTTATCAGTAATAACTTAGATTTGAGTTTTTACAGGATTCTTTGTACAAAGTGAATCTATCAGTAAAGCCACGCCCATTTATTCCACCAGCCAATCAGAGTCAAAGACACGAGAGTTTAAACGTTTCTGAATTCTCGCTCTGCTTTAATTTTGAAGAACAACTCACCTGGCACTACGCAGTCGACTCGCCTTATTTTGAAAAGCTTTTGTCGAAAGGCTTTTATTTTGATACTCCGGGCAGGAAGTAGCATGTGAACTTCCTGTCTGACGGTGATGGACTCTCAGAAGGTAAGAGATTAAAAAAGACAAGAAATGTATCTATGACCGAGCGACGGAATATACAGAGAGACAGAATTATAGAGAGAATATAAAAGAGAATGTAGAGTTAGAATATTAAAAGACAGAATATAGAGACAGACAGGATTAGCAGCTACATGATGTTAGCTCGACTCCTACAAGCCAAAGTCCTTCAGGCTCTGCCTGTCTGTCTCTACCTGTCTGTCTCTCTGTCTCTGTCTCTGCTTGCCTGTCTGTCTTGTTTAGGTCATTTGCTCCTTCACAGTAAAAGCTGTGATATTCTGGTTTGATTCACTGACGAAAGTTAACACCTTTAATTTGAAGGAGTTTGTTTTTGTGCTGCATTCATGGTCACATCGTAAAAACAAACATCAGCTGAAAAAAGCTCCCTCCTTTTTAAAAATGACCATCATAAAGGATCATACTGTGGTTTTGCATGTTTTGAGATAAATCATATGATGTATGATAAATCACAATAAATCCACATACGTGTAACATGTTACTGGCATTTTCCACAACACGCTAAATATTAGCATTGTTTTTCCTACACTCCAGGCTGTCATTAGTTTCAATTCATTCTGATATAAAAATCAAGTTTAGAGATGTGAAACGTGCTGAGATCAATAATCATCACAGAGAGCTTAGAATAAGTTATATATGGTATTATATATTTATAATATATAATAAGTTATATAATAATCACAGAACTCTGAAGAAGTTATATATGGTATATATATAAGATACTCTGAATAAGTTATACAGTACATTATACATAAGTTATATAATAATCATCAGAGAATTTAACTGCTGTATGATGAAAATAAATTCAAAATACAGAAAATAAAGAGGATTTTACAGAGAAATTCCACCTTTGGCAGGTGAAATATTGAACAGGTGAGTGAATCACCTGAAGAAAGAAGATAACACGTTGATGAAGTTTAAATGTTAAATGACGTGTTTACACATGTTTTACGTGTGAGAATGCACACGGCTTCAGATATGAAATTGTTGTTAATCATTCTAACAGTCATAAAAAGATGGTTAAAGAACAATTTCTGTGTGTGTGTGTGTGTGTTAAACAGGAAGCTCTTCAGAGGATCATCACCACATTAGCCAATAAGAACGAAGAGCTCCAGCACTTCCTGGAAACCATCAACAACACACTGACAGGACTGCAGGTCAGTAGCTGATTGGCTGAGAGGGAGGAGAGATGGGTGGGGCTTCTGTAGAGATGAAAGATGTTTAATGCTAAACAAAAGCCTAAAACTTATTTTTTCTTAAAGTGAAAAATGAAATAGAAAAGTTAAAAGAAGATATTTTTTTCAAAACTCTGTTTGTCCAATCAGGAGGAATCATGGAAAGTGATGTCAGATCTGGAGGCGGAGCTTGGGAAGCTGAGCTCCACCCTGGAGGAGAAGGGGGCGGAACTTCGTAGTGCAATCAAAGAGGAACAGCAGAGGAAGGAGGCGGAGCTTCAGGTCAGTTTTTAATTTCTGCTTTTATTTTTTTCTTCTTATTTTCTTTCTTTTATTTTTAATCTTGTTTTGTTTTCATCCTTTTTAATTTATCCTTTTCTTTATTTCTCTTCTAATTAAATTTGCTATTTTCTCATTTTTCCTTGGTTATTCCGTAACTTTCCCTCTGTTTCCCTGAAAAAACAGATTTTTTTAAATGTTCTTCAGGCTCAGCTGTCGGAGGGAAACGTTGCTCTGTCGTCCTCTTTGGAGCTTCTGGAATTTTCCAACCAAACGCTGAAAATCACCAACGAAGAAGAATTCCTGAAGGTGAGAGCGAGCCGCCAAACGAAGCTAAACGTGTTTGAATCATTCTGAAGTTTTATTCTGAATAGTTTTGTATTTTTTCAGGCTGCTAAACAAATCAAAGAAAGGTCAGTTTTTTGTTCATATCTGTCATCTTTTTCTAGTTTTTAGGTTTTTATTTATCTTTTTGTTTTGTAGATTTCTTCATGTTTTATATGATTTTGTTTCTAATTAAAAACATTTTAATAATATTTAATCTCCCCATTTTTCTTCTTTTATCTGTTTTTTCTCTTTGTTCTTTAAAATTAAACATATTCAGTAAATTAAATTCATTTTTCTGACTTTTTAAATAATTTGCATGTTAGTCCGTTAACCATTTTAACTCCGCCTCCAACATAAATCATCCACACAAACTCCGCCCACCACAATAAAACTCCTGCTTTCATTTTACCCATCCTATATAACCCTGCCTGACTAACCACGCCCCTGACTAACCACGCCCCTAACAACTCCGCTCCTGGACCGACTCCGCCCCCTGGTTTCAGGGTAACCATGGCACCGGCATTCCGCCTGACGACGCGGCCAGCAGTGACGGACAGCATGTCGTCTTTTGCTGTTGATTTCAGTGTGGAGAGGGCGGAGCTTCAGAAACTTCACTTCCTGCCTGGTTAGCTCCTCCCCTTCTTCATGTCCAATAACGCATTACTTTTTACCATCTGACTTTGTTTTATTTGTTGTTTTATGTGTATATTTTTAAAGCTGTTTGTCTTTAATATTTTTTGTTTTTCAGGTTTAGGTTTTAATTTTAATCTAGTTTTTTGTTCTTTTTTTCCAGTTACTATTTTTTTTCAGTTTTTCTTGTTTTTGTCATTTTTTTCACTCATAATTTGTTGTTTTGTTTTTGCAAAAACAAATTTAAAATTTTTTTACAGTGCCCAGACCTCCGCAGATCGACGTGTCTGCTTGCGTCGTCCGTGATAACGCCGTCGCCGTGGTTTGGCGAGCGTGCGGGGAATCGTGCTCTGATGGCGATGGCGGAAAGGAACGTTACACGCTGGAGTTTCGTAAAACAAACAGAAATGTCGGCGAGCGCTCGGCTGCTGAGACGTGGGAAACGATCCATGACATCCAAGAGACCAACTTCACTATCACAGGTAAAGGTCAAAGGTCACTTCAGAACAGCTTTCTTTGGCTTGTTTGTTGCATGTTTTGTTGTGATTTTTTCTTTTTCTTTTTAATTATTAATAATTTTTTCATCAGTAATTTTTTTAATTAAATGCTTAACTATGTGCACTTCATTTTTTTTCTAAAATGAGATTTTTTTTCTTTATAAAGTGATTTACTAATTTTTCATGTTTTAAATTTTTGTATTCGTTTATTTATTCGTTGTTTTCTCTCTCAGGCCTGAAGTTCGATTCGCTCTTTGTCATCATTCGTGTTCAAGCAAGAAACAAAGCAGCCGCCAGCGATTTCTCTGAGCCCGTTGCCCTGGAAACCAAAGGTGGGCCAATCAGAGGAGGAGGCAAAAAATGAATTTAAATTTTAAATTAAAAAGATAAATAAAGTTTAACTTTGATTAAATACATTTTTGTGTTTTTTCTTCTTCAGCCTTTAATTTTGGCTTCGACGAGGCAACGGCTCATCCTGAGCTGAAGGTTCTGGGAGACACGGTGACCTGGGAGCCTCAGGGGGGCAAAGGTCATGACCTCAGGCTCAAGGTCAAAGACAATAAGAGCAGGTCAGAACATTTTGTTTATATAATAAACAAAGAGCTGCTGCACTGAGGCCTGATGGGAAATTTGTCTTCTAAAACTTATATGGAACAATTTTATTTTGAAAAGTTCTTGTGAAATGCTTTGATTTGAGGGCTTTTATTTTGAACTCTGAGCTGTTTCCTCCTGTAAATATGTTTTACAATTTTATGGTTGTAGTTTTATTTTGAACGTAGTTTCAGCTGTGATTTAATACAAACATCAGAAAAATAATTTTTACTTTCATTAAAGGTTATTTATTTTTATTATTTATTAATTGTTGTTGAATGAAACAGAATAAACAGAAAAACTTTTTTTTTTAACATAGTGTTGATTTCCTATTTGATTCTGTTTTTTTTTAATTTTATGAATTAAAATATACTGAATTAAAAGTTGCTTTATGATTCATCTTTTATCATAAACGTCACTTACATTTATTAAATATTTTTAACTCAGAATTTTTTACTAAATCATTTTAACACCACATTGATGTTTTGTTTAAAAAAATCCCTTTAATATTTTTACTGTTAATAATTCTATAAATATTTCTGTCTGATCTGAGACTTTTTTAAGTTAAAATTTTTGACTTTTTGTGTATTTTTGTGTTTTAACCTTTGACCTCCTGCAGCCATCATACTCAGTCCTACAAACAGGTAGAAATCTGCCTAGCAACCATTGCGTCACCGTCTGCTTCCTCATCTCCATTCGTCACTTCACCAGCCAATCACGTCGCTGCTTTAACATAGAAAATGTCATTTTAACATTAATATCTCAGTTTGATATTTTGATGTAGTTTTTAATTTACATTTTTACAGTCTTATTTCCGTATATTTCTATTTAATTATTTTGTATTCATAAAGAGTTTCATATTTGATATTCTCAGAACATGTAAAGGTTTTTACTTACATTATGTTTCTTAAAACTTTTTATCAAAGCTGCACAAAAAAGTTTTTCCTAATTAATTATTTTGCTTGTATCTATAAAAAATATAAATATTAATTATATTATGATATTATGTAAAAGTTTTTATTTTTTAATAAAACGTTCTATATTTTGTATATATTTTGCACCAATCCCAATTTAACATATAAAAAAATGTTTTAAATGTTACTCAATATGTTTTATTTGTATTTTAAAAATATTTTACCACTTTGCATTTTAACTTTATATTTTGTTTTAAGCTTTTCTGGTTTTGTGGTTTTCATCTTTTTTCTCTGATGCATCTTTGCTTTGGTTTGATCTCATTGATTGTTTCACGTCCGTGTTTCTCCATGTTTCTGTTTTCTGACCTTTGACCTTTTTGTTTTTTTATTTACAGCAGAAGCGCCACCCCTTCGCCCAATAACAGAGCAGGAAGCCGCTCAGGACGCGACCGATTTGCTGGAGACTCGTACACAGTTCTGGGTACCACTGCCTCATGCTAAAGCTATTGCTAATGCTAATGCTAATCATTGCATTGCATGTGTAATTTTTTGGTATTTGTACTTTTGGGGTTTTTTTTCAGATATTTTTGTCATGTTTTATATTTACATTTTCTGACGTCTGTTTTAATCTTCCATCTCCTAGGTGACCAGGAGATGAGTGGCGGCTGTCACTACTGGGAGCTCCGCCCCCTGGCTGACTGGAAGTCGTTGAGTGTGGGCGTGGCCTACCGCTCCAGCCTGGGACGCTTTGACCAATTAGGGAAGACGGCGGGGTCATGGTGTCTGCATGCCAGCCAATGGCTGCAGAGCTCGCTCACTGCCAAGCACAACAACCGAGTGAAGACGCTTGATTGGCCGCTGCCTCAGCGAATCGGAATCTACTGTGACTACGACAACGGTGCAAAGAAAAGTTTCTGCTTCCTGATTCGTATTTACCACGTTAGATTTTTCCTTCATTGTTTTTAAATTGTTAGTATTTTAATGATTATTAAACATTGGATGTTTGAAGTTGTTCCTGATATTATCATTATGCAAATTTTTCCTTTTTATAATTATATTTTTTATGCTTTAGCTATTTCAGAGAAAAATCTCAGAGAATACTTTCTTTAATGTTTATTTTTTGTCTCTTCTTAATCTCTTTATTTGTTTATTTCTCATGATTTATTGATTTTTATTTGTTTTATTTCAGTCATTTTGACAAATTATTTTTCTCTTTCAGGTGATTTATTGTTTATTGACGTTGATCGTCTTCATCTTCTTCACTCCTTCAAAATAAAGTTCACCCAGCCGCTCGTTCCTGCCTTCTCTGTCAGTAACTTCCTGTTTGTTCCTGTTAATATGTCGCCATTATCAATAAAGTTATTTTGAAATAACTTTAATTACAACATTTAAAATAACTTGTTGCATTCATCGTCCCTCTTTGTTGTCGCAGGTTTGGTGCGGTGGTGTCACTGTAGCAACGGGCCTTCAGGTGCCGAGCTTCATCGGAAATTTTCTCTCAACCAATCAAAGCTTGAGTAATTTGTCACAGTGACACATAATTCATTTCCTTCTTCCTGATTGGCTGAGGGGGGATCGGCCTGTTTATTTTATAAATATATTATTAATATCTAGTTTGACATTAATGACTAATGTGACAACAGAATACAGATTTTATGGAATATGTTTAATACATGTAAATGTTATTATGAAACATGTAGTGACTCTACACATATATTTACTATGATTCATAAAAATTTTTTAATGTTTATATTTTTCTTGATGTTATTTTGAGTTTGTGCTTTTATTTTGAAGGCTCTTCAGAAGTCCTGTTGTAGCAGAAGCTTTTAATTTGAAATCTGAGAGGCATTGTTCTTTGTGTTTATTTTGAAGGGATTAAAAACATGCCTGTGGACTCTTATTGTGAAGGTTCCAACCACCTGTACTTTTTTTTGTAATTTATTTTATTTTGAAGGTCGTGATAGGAAATCATATTCTTAATGAAGTGGCTTTTATTTTGAAATACCTAATTAGAAGAATTTATTTGACTTTTATTTTGATGAAACAACTTATTTTGAAGGTGCATATTTAATATGTATTTTTTAATGTTTGAAAAAAAGTTATTTTATTTTAAAAAACAGAATTTAATATTTAATAAATAGTTACTACGTATTTTAAAAATATTTTTCAGGTTTGAAGAAAAACAGAATTAAATGATTTTAACAAAATAAAACATTTGTTTTTCAACCAACAACAGAAAATAATAATAATAATAATAATAATGACTGTAAAGTGCTTGTTACTAATTATTAATAAAAAATAGAGGAGGAGGAGCCACAATAATCTGCGTCTTGTTTTTATTTTATTGATGCAATAAACCGTAAAAACACCAAGGAGCGTAAATATTTATTCTGCACCTCCTCCTCCTCTACTCCTCTTCCTCCATCAGTTCCTTTTCTTGTTCGTCATTTATTTTTCACCGACTTTTCCTCCTCCTCTTCTTTCATCCTTTTGTTTTATTTTTCTGTCTTCCACTCTTTCACGCTCCTCTTCCTCCTCCTCCTCTTCCTCCTCCTGCCTCCTGCAGACCTCATACAGGCGGATGGAGGCGAAGGAGGCGGCGAGCAGGCAGGAGGCGCCGAGGATGTTCCACCAGCTGAAGGAGGAGGAGGAGGAGGAGAGACGAAGATGAACAGAAGTCTGACCGTTTTTCTTCCCTTTGTTTCCCTGAATGCTAATGCTAACTGCTAACACAGAACTCGCCGCTAACAGCTAACAGCTGTGACTGTGGCATGTTGTTACCTTGGCAACGCAGTAGAAGCCAAAACAAAGGAGGAGGAGCAGCGACACGAAGTGGAGGCAGACGGGGGGAGGGGCGGNACGCAGTAGAAGCCAAAACAAAGGAGAAGGAGCAGCGACACGAAGTGGAGGCAGACGGGGGGAGGGGCGGAGATCAGACACATGATTGGTTGGTTCAGCAAAAGAGCCAATCAGGATAGTTTTTAAGAAATGAGTGATTTGATCCAATAAAAACCCTGAAAAAGTAGAAAAAAGTAAAAACAAGATCAAAAGAATTATCTAGAAATATCACTGAAAAGTTTAAACATTCAGTTAACTGATGAAAAACATTAAATCTCAAGAATTTTTTAAAAAGTAAAATGTAAAAAAATGTAAATACTTACGATTTTTAATGTTTTAATTAAAAACTGTATAATGCAGCAGTATCATGTCTATTTCATACAGTAAAACGTACCGAAATATTCTGACAAGATGATATTAGAAAAAATTAGCAAAATTAAAATTGAGTAAAAAATTAGATAACTAAGTAAACTTAAAATAAAACATTTTAAAAATTATAAAATAGAATAATTAAAAGAATCATGAATGAAAAATAAAACTCAAAACGAGGAATTAATGAAGCAGCAGCACAAAAGAACGTCAGAAAATGTGAATAAATCCATGACGATCAAAATACAAAAATAACGTCCTGATGGATCAGAATAAAACGGAGCAGCAGCACGGCTTTATATTCCGCTTTAATCCGACGCTGTAAAAAACACAGATCATCAGGTGATTACAGCGCTGCACTGTAAAAAATCAGCAATAAAATCATAACATTTAGTTTTGATATAACAGAAAAATAAATATAATATGGTTATTTTTTATATTTATGATACAATAAATTAAAATGTTTAAATAAATGTACACTTATTTTTATTGTATTTGATTTATGGTAAACACAGATGTACATTAGCTTAATTAAATTTAATTAAATTAATATAAGGTTTTGTTTGTGCTGTATTTGTTTTGGATTAGCATTTAGCGCTAATCCCCAAATCAGTGAAGTGTGTGTGTGTGTGTGTGTGTGTGTGTGTGTGTGTGTGTGTGTGTGTGTGTGTGGGTGTATGTGTGTGTAGCTCTGTGTCAATAAAGATTAAAAAAACAGAAAGGGGCAGGGCTACAAGATGACTGTCTCCATGGTTACAGACCAACAGAGAGAGAGAGAGAGAGAGAGAGAGAGAGAAGGCAGAAAAAAGTAAAGAAATATATGATAAAAAACGAGAAGAGGCAAGAAAAGGAAGAGAGAGAAAAGGGAGAAAAGGAGGTAGAGAGGAGGAAAAGTCAGCAGGGAGAGACGGAGGAGGAGCGTTTACAGCAGGTAAGCAGCATAAACTTCATTTCCCATGATGCCTCAGTCATAATAAAAAGTCACATGACTGAAGATCTTTTGTTTTTTGTGCTAAAACGGAATAAATGAAAATATTCTTCAGCACTTTATTTTCCTTTTATCGTGACTTTATTTTATAAAGATTTCTGTAACAAAAACTTACAATTCAAAACTACGTTTCTCATAATTTATTTATTATATTTATTTAAAATGGGACAAAGGCTTTTTAAAGGGCACTTCCGTGTTTTCCTGATCAGATTCAGTTTGTATCTGTAAGCGCTGCTAGTCAGAAAATGACCTTATGACATCACAGGGGTCACTTCCTGTTTGAAATTTTCAGCGAATTCTCGCGTCATGGTGTCTAAAAATTATTATTTTAACAATAACAGTTTTTTGAAAATATAATATTTTTTCCTTTTTATTCACCTTTTTTTTATTCCTCCATTTCATCAAATTAAATATTTGTGTAAACAAAAGCTTCCAATATAAAACTTCAACAAACAAAACATGAAACAGCAAAATAAAATTTTTGTTTTCAGCGATGATGACCTGTTTCCATGGAAACCGGGAGGAATTTTATGGTGAAGTGCTCCTATTGGACGAGAAAAAGATCAGCCTGACGCCCGAGCAACGTATCAAGGTGAGAGTAAAGGCTCTTCTTCTTCTTCTTCTTCTTCTTCTTCTTCTTCTGTCTTTCTAAACATTTTTTCTCCTCAGAAATCCTCGAAGGCGGCGCTCCTTCTTCAGCTCGTGTTTTCCCACCTGAATCTGGTCGAAGTCGAATTCTTCGGTCTGAGATTCTGTGATACAAAACAGCAAACTGTGAGTAAACAACAACAAGTAAACAAAATCAAGTAAACAACAACGAGTGACTTTACAAGAGCTGCAGGAACCTTTTATCCAAGATTGAAGGAGGCAGAGAAGGAGAGGTGAGGAGGTGAGGAGGGAGAAGAGAAGGAAACAGGAAGAAAAGAACAAAAGTGGAGAAATGAGGAAGAATCATGAGAACTGTTTGTTTCTGTGAGAGTTTGTTGACCTTCGTGCATCATATTTAACGTTTGCCGTGTTATTTTATTTTTCAGCACTGGTTGGATCCGTTAAAAACACTTTCACAGCATCATCGTCTCAGTAAGTTTCTGCTCAAACGTTTCCTACTTTAAAAGAACGTCACAACTTTATATTTAGTTCATCAAAATTTATAATGATAAATGCTTTAATGGAGGCACACATTTATTTATTTTTTTTACAAAAGATCAACATAATTTAACATCTTTTTGTATTTTTAGTGTAACTTTTGCTGTTTTTCAAAAAGTTTATATTTACAGCATTTTAATTCTATATTTTTATTGTAATTTAAATAATTTGTTCTTATATGACCTCATGTCATTTAGCAGACGTTTACACACCAAACAGCAACTTAGCTAAAGCTTAGCTAAACGCTGAAGGTCGTCACGTTCTGTTAAATCATCAGCATGGCGGAGACGTTTCTATCCGAGAGCTTTAAAGAACTCTTAGAGCTTTAAAGGACTGTTAGAGCTTTAAAGGACTCGTAGAGTAGCCGAGGGAATCTCTCTTTAATTGCCTCTTGAAGTTTCTTCATTTGATTCCTGAAGTTAAAGGTATTTCTTCTTTGTCTTCTTAGAGATTTGGCGGTCAGGAACTGCTGATGTTTGAGTCTCACACATCAAATAAACTTGACTTTTTATTTTTACATGGTTTTGTCATAAAACAACATTCACCATCTTTATTTCCTCTTTTTCCCCTGGTTTATCGGTTTGTTTTTTGTCCCAGTCGGGCCTCCATACATCTTTTATTTTGGCGTTAAGTTCTATGCTGAAGAGCCCTGCAACCTCAAACAGGAAGTGACACGGTACAGTTGTCTCATTTTGTTTTTCATTCGTTTTTTCCTATTGTTTTTGTTTGTTTATAATTTTTATTAAAATTTAACAAACAAAATGACAAAGACTAAAAATTATAGACTCAATGGTCATTTTTTTGTGTGTTGTATTTTTTTTATATTTTCTCAGGCTTTTACTTTGGTGTTTTGTCTGTCAGGTATCAGTTCTTCCTGCAGTGTCGTCAGGACGTCTGCAGGCGTCGCCTGCCATGCCCCGCCCACCTGCGTGCTCGGCTTGCCGCGCNTTTTTTTTTTTTTTTTTTTTTTTACAGCGGAGCAGGGTGACTATGACGCTGCACAGTGGGTGGAGTCAGAGGACAACCAGGAAGTACAACAAATCTACAAAACATTGAGGTAAAAGAAGAAAAGAAGTGAAAAAAGAAAATCTGAGAAACTAAAATATAAAACAAGAGAAATACAAAGTAAAATAAAATAAAAACGTCAAACATTTAAGAAGTAAAGTTGTTCTGATGTCGTTTATTTGATCACGTCACTTCCTGCTGCTGTTCTTCCGTTTCCAAAAAAAACTTATGAATTCAGGAAATGTGTTTGATTTCCAAACAGAAAGAAAAGGAAAATCGATTGATCCATGAAGACATTAAATATTCTCTCTCTCTCTCTCTCTGTCATTGGTCAGTGGTGTCTCTCGTCCTCAGGCTGAGTCTGTCTTCCTGTCTCTCTGTAGTTCTCTGCAGACGTACGGCGTCTCGCTTCACGCCGCCTACGTAAGTTTACCGTCTGTTTACGTTTTGGCATTTTTGATATAAAGTGACATTTAGCGCGACACAAAGAAGCTGATGAAGGAGGAAACATGGAGGACAGAGGCTGAACGTGCCTCATAACGCCTTATAGTGCATTATAATGTATTATAGTGCTGTTATAATGCCTTGTAATGCGTTATAAGACAGTATAATATGTAAGGTTTGGTTTCTCTGTCCTCCCATGATTCCTTGCAGGGTGAGAACCACACTGAGTACTTCCTGGGTCCGACTCCAGTGGGCGTGGCCATCTACAGGAAGAGGACGCTGGTGGGGAAGTATTTCTGGTAGGAGTCAGATGTCAGCCATCTTTAGCCAAACATGAACTCAGATTTATTTAAAGGTGAGGTCAGCAACTTTTTCAAAAAGACATTTTTGTTGAATTTTCGTAAACTTTCATTAAATTCTGATAGGTATGTATTTATTAAGTGTTCTGAGGCTCCTCCTACTGGAGCAAATCTGATTTGAAGAAAACATTCAGCCCCCAAATTTTTCAACCAATCAGCACAAAGAAGCACTTCAGCGAGCAGCCGGTTCTGGCCAGGGTTTGACTCCGCCCACTTTTCCAATGTGCGACAGCACCTTTAAATAGTTGAAGGTTTTGTGGTTGAATTTGTTTTTGTTCACTGTAAAACATTTTGCTCAGACGGACGAGAAACTTTGGTTTGTGAAAACTGGTGATTTTTTTGAGTTTAAAATGAATTTAATAAAAATGTATTTTAGCAGTAGACTGATGCAATGTTTGACCTCTGACCTTCAACCTGTGACCTTCAGGCCGAGGATTACCAAACTCCACTTTAAAGACCAAATATTTGAGCTGCAAGTTGCTGCTAAAAATGTGAGTTCCTATTGGCTGACTGATGCTAAAGCTTATGCTAACCACAGATTCAGGCTAGTCAGCAGTGTTAGTTACGTGATGCTAATGCTAGTGTGTGTGTGTGTGTGTGTGTGCGTACTTGTGTGTGTGTGTGTGTGTATGTGTGTGCGTGTGCGTATGTGTGTGTGCATGCACGTATGTGTGTGTGCGTGCGTGTGTGTGTGTATGTGTGTGTGCGTGTGCGTATGTGTGTATGCGTGTGTGTGTGCGTGTGCATGTGCCAGGGATCAGAGACGTCATTCTACTTCCACATGTCAGACCGATCAGAGTGTAAACGTCTGTGGAGATGCTGTGTGGAGCATCACGCCTTCTACAGGTAACATGCATATGACATCATGCTTATGACATCATACTTATTACACAGGTAGGGAGGACGGAACTTTGTTTTTGATTTAAAACAAACTAAAGAAAAAAGAACTAAAACAATAAAAGGCTCTGTGTGTGTGTGTGTGTGTGTGTGTGTGTTTGTGTGTGTTTGTGTGTGTGTGTCGGNGGCTCTGTGTGTGTGTGTGTGTGTGTGTGTGTGTTTGTGTGTGTTTGTGTGTGTGTGTCGGTAGGATGTCAGACTCAAATCCATCAACACGCAAACTAAAACAGTGCAGGTAAACACACACACACACACACACTCTGCATGATTTGTGTTGTTTTTATTGTGTTGTTGCTGTAATTTAAAGTCATATATTTATTCTCTCTCTCTCTCTGATGTGTAGTGATGCTCGATCGCCCGTGTTGAAAGTCAGCATCCTTCAAACAAACAGGAAAACAGTCAAAACAACAACAACAGCCTGTACACACTAATTACTATTAGTACTATTATTATTAGTAGTAGTAGTAGTAGTAGTATTTTTTTACCATTGACTCCGCCCCCTCTGCTCTGTCAGCGAATCTGACGTTGACTGTGGACAAAGACGTGATGACAGTTAGGACAGCGCCACCTGCTGTTCAGCGGTATGTTTACATGACATTTGATGCATTTTAACACGATGATGATGATGATGATGATGATGATGATGATNGTATGTTTACATGACATTTGATGCATTTTAACACGATGATGATGATGATGATGATGATGATGATGATTACAGTGCAGAGGATGGGTCACAGGAGGATCATGGAAAGCCTGGTGCACCATGGGAAACCAAAGGCCCCCTGAGGTTTATCATGACATCATCACTTTATTAATAACACTAATGATGGTATTAATGGTGAATGCTGACTGTAGACTGAGAGTAATCTGATTACTCCATCAGTAATCTGATTACTCCATCAGTAATCTTTTGACTGATGTAATCTGACTCCAGTGGAATGTTCAACCCAAAATTCCCTCCAAACAACAAAGAAGAAGAACGAGGAGGGGGAGAAGTGCTGCAGAGGTAAGGAAGGAAGGAAGAATAGATGGAAGATAGGAAGGAAGGATGAGGAAAAGGAAACAAAGAAAGAGAAGATCTTGTTTTTGTCTTTTAGACGGAGCAGAAGTCTGGATGGAGATCGGCCAATCAGACAGCCGAGGAGGAGGTGAGGGGGTATTCTTCTCATTATCTGCTTAATTATCTGCTGTGATGATTTAGGCTCATTCATAAAACTTCTCCTAGATAACCAGCGTTCTGTGAGGTGTGACAGGTAAAGTGATGAAGATCAGCGTGTTAACGAGCTGCTGCTTTTACAGCCATTTATCCTGATTCACCTGTTTAAACACATTCTGCTGCAGATCCTCCGTTAAAGACGGACGCTAACAGGAAGACGTGGACATTAACCTCCGCGGTGTGATCGGGGGGGGATGGACGTTTGAGGAACTCAGACGTGACGCCTGAACGTGTCAGATCAGATCAAAACTTAGCATTTAAAAACTGATCAGCTGATAGTTTATCAAAGTTATTGATCACTAACACACGTGAGGTAAANTTAAAAACTGATCAGCTGATAGTTTATCAAAGTTATTGATCACTAACACACGTGAGGTAAATACAGATTTTATACCGTGAAATTTAGCAGCAGAATGAAGCAGGTCTTAATGTTAGCGTGTGGGTTTGTTTTATGAATAGCTACATACATGTAAATAAGGAAACATCACAGTAACGACTCTTTAAGGCTAACGCTAACACATGTCGCTAATAGGCGTTTATGAATGAGGGAACATGATGTTAGCGCTGTGATGTTAGCGTGTAGCGATGCGGTAAATCGTGCTAACTTTTAGGAATCTGGGCCCAAGTGTGTTTTAATGTTGATGAAGCTGTCATAACAGGTCACGTTCCCATGGCAACACCAGCAGCGACAACGAATCAGAGAAGATAGTGAGCGAACAACGCAGGAGAACAAAAAAATGGTGAATAAAGAGCTCTCTCTCTCTCTCTGTATTTCTAATGTCTCTTGTTCATTTTGTTTTGTTTGTATGTTTGTGTTTTGTCTCTTGTCATTTCTTTTCTCTCTCTCTCTCTCTCTCTCTCTCTCTCTACCTCTCTCTCACCTGCTTCCTGGTTTCCACAGTGACCCTCAGTCTAATTCTCGCTGTCGTGCCTGGTTGTAAGTTTGCTAAATGCTAACTTTTTGAAATGCTAATGAGATGCTAATAGTAAAATTGCAGTTCTACCATACATGCTAAAGCTAATACCTATGACTTAAATGGAATAGCAGTACTAATGCCACTCATAATAATGATAACTACTGGAACATCAATGTGTATTGCTATGAATTCTTCCTGTAGCACCCTTTGCTAATGGTGCTAACGTTTTGTAACAGAACACCATTGCTAATGCTAAGAATTCTGTGTGAATATCTGTACAAATGTTTTTGTCAAAAGTTACAGCTGCTCACGTTCTACCTTATGGAACAATTGTAAAACTAAAAATTCCATGTTTTTGATCATTAGTGCTAATGCTAATAGCAAGAGTTTTATCTGTTAGTCATGCTAATGCTAACAATGCTAATAACTGTACTTTCTGATACAGCTATGCCAGTACTGATGCTTACAAGTCTGATTTAGTTGTTATCATCCAATAGCAGATAATGCTAATGCTAATGCTTCCTGTCTGTTTCCTGTAGGAGGAGCCCGGATGCACTTGTACGGAAACACATCCAGTAAGAGAGAGAGAGAGAGAGAGATGCTGTGTGTTCAACCTGTACACGTATGACGTAAAGCATCACGTTAAAGTTTGTGGACGAGGCAGCTGACTGATAACTGATGAGGATGAAGATGATTCAGGGAAAACATGAACAATTTAGCAACTTGGAGCCTCAGAATGATCTGAATGTAAAAACCAAAGAGCTTATTATTGACTTCAGGAAGAGAAATCGCATCCGTGAAGCTAACGCTAACGCTAATGCTCAGCCCGTGGCAGCCGTGAACAACTTCCTGCTTTCTTCTGATGTAACATGAAAAATTATCAAAAGCACAACAGCGCTTCTATTTTCTCAGGAAATTGCAGAAAATGAGAGTCCATAAAACCATCCTGCTCGTTTTCTACAGGCGTGCTGCTTAACAGGAAGTACCACAGACAGGAAGTCCGCAGTACAGATCGCCATGCCATAAATACAGTCATAATACACAGAACATAACGGCTGATGCTGCAGCAGTAAAGCTCAAAGCATCGTCAAGGATGATTTTCACCCTGCACACCGTCTGGCAGGCAGTACCGCAGCATTCGCACAAAAACCACGTGATTTAAGGACAGCTTCTACCCACAGGCTCTACGACTTCAACGACGCCAAACGATATGATGAGACCTTTTCTATGATCGTATAACTCCTTAATAATATCCTGCTGTTACGTTCTTTTTATGGTCTGAGGTGTGTGTTCTGTTCTCTCATGGTTTGTACGTCTTTTNCCTGCTGTTACGTTCTTTTTATGGTCTGAGGTGTGTGTTCTGTTCTCTCATGGTTTGTACGTCTTTTAAGTGTGTGCGGCTCTGAGTAAGCTGTGTTTTAAACATAACCTGACCCTGACTGAACCCTGACCCTGACCCTGACAATAAAGCTGAACTGAACTGAGAGATAAAACAAGAAAGAGTTTGAAACTGTTTTTCAAATTATTTTTCCTGTGTGTGTGTGTGTGTGTGTGTGTGTGTATGTGTGTGTGCAGGAAGCAACTAGTAGAGCCGACTGGTTTAATAGACAGACAGACGGAGGAAATCCCTTATAAGGAAGTGAGGTAAGGAAGGAAGGAAGGAAGGAAGGAAGGAAGGAAAATCAGATAAATTAAATTTCCTTCTGTCTACCAGAGTCCCAGGAGAGCCAATCAGAATGCTACATTCTCCCCGGGGTCGGCGGCATCGTCGTTGGGCGTCGGCTTCAGAAGTTCAGTAGGTGTCACTCAAATGAAGAATTCAATAAAATGAATTAATTCCTGAAATACAAACTGATAAAATAAACTTAAAGCATCATTAGTTCTGATGAAATGAAAATATGTTTTTTTTTATTGTGCAGGAAGAAGGAAGAGTTGGTTCCTCCTCTTCCTGTTACCAAAGCGTCTGATGCTTCCTGATGAAACTCAGCTTCCTGCTTCCCTGAAACGCTTCGACGTCTGAAAGTCTTCAGTGTTTTATCAGAGATCTGCTGCTTTTTCTGCTTTTGTCCTGTTTGCAGAAATAAAGTTTGGCTCATTATTGAGTTTTTCCTGCGTCTGGTTTTATTCTGCTAAATGTTGACGAGCTGATTGTCAGAATTTTCAGACGGTTTGTTCGCGTTTGTCTGCGTTTAAATCATTCAGACCCGTTTATGTGTGTGTCATTTTTAGTGTTTGCTGTATTATTTTATGTTTTGTGTTGATCTGTTTTGTTGATGATTTTATTAGTTGTCAAAGCACTTTGTAATCTGTTTTTAAAGGTGCTATATAAATAAATATTATTATTATTATTATTATTATTATTTGTTTCGAAGGTCACATAATTCACATTTGCCTGCTGCCTTGTTTGCATGTGACAGTAAAAATCTTGAATCTTGATTAATGAATTAATATTTTTCACAATTTCTTTTTCTAAACTGCTATGCTTGCAGTTTAGAAAAAGAAATAAATTAAAAAATCTTATGTTATTTAAGGTCTCCCCATTGGTCATTTTTTTATATTTTGCTACGTTTTTTCAGCCATTTTAATAATAATTGATTGTTCATCTTATCTTTTAATTGCAGCTAAAAATAAAAGCTCTGAACTTCCGGTGCTATCTCTACATTGTGAGCTTTTACCTTGAAAAAAAAAACTTTACCAAGAAGAGGTTTATTTTGAATTTTTATTTTTTTAATGTTATTTTGATGTCTTTTTTCTCTGTTGTACTGGTATTTCATTGTTTTAACGTTGTGTAACATTTCAATTCAATGTGAGAGTTTTTAATTTTAAAATAATTCCGTTGTAAAAGTTTCTTTCCTGTTTCACGCCTACAAAAACACTCTTATTTTGAAATCCCCACAGGAAGCTGTTCAGGTGTTTTCCGGTAGCTTACTTGCGGCCCGTCGCATAAATTACGGACGCAACGAATTCTTTGGAAAAAACGGAGGAAAGCAGCGTTTTCCTACCGATAAACTGGCTGACATGAGGAAGAAGCGGATTTAACGGAGACAGAAGGAAGACAGGAGGCGGAAAAGGTAAAACCCACCGTTCAGGGACCGGCGGAGTCCCGGCGGAGTCCCGGTTGTCCCTGTTTAGCTCCAGCCCGTTCACTTCCACACAGAAAATGCTAACAGCAGCTAGCCGCTAGCTCGTTTGTTTTCTCTAAATCCCAGTTGATTGTTCCGGTAAACCGGAACCCTCCGTGTTTCTGGAAGTTTCTCTGCTTGTTCTGTCGCCGGTTCGTAACTTATAACATCACAAATGTTTTTGTTAAACTGAAAAATACTTTATAGACCTGCGAGATTTTTCCATCAGAAATGGTGGAAGTCTCGCGAGAGGTCAGACGATGGAAATTATTCAGGCATTTTTTTATTTTGGATTATTTTTATTTTTTGTTTGTTTTAATTTGGTGTTTTAATTTGTTCAATGAAAATCCACAATTCAACTGTTCTTTTTTAATCTATAATATTTCTTAAATAATAATCTACCTATAAAGACAGAAATCTCTGTCTGTGGCACCAACGCCTGTAGAACCCGTCATGTATGAAGTTAAATTCAGCAGGTTTATTGATCAGGACCCAAAGACGTGCAGCGTCACGTGTGAAGTTGTTTGGATGAGTGGTTCTCAAACTGAGCTGTGCCAGTAAAAAGTAGTCCGTGTGGCAGGATAGGCTCCGGTCCACGGTCTGAACCCGACACCGTACAGAAACTAAGCTAGCTCAGAGGACGTGCTGCGGCATGCAGCGTGAACAACTGCACAGCTATATTTAATCGTAATTCTATTAAATGTTAATTATGACTTTATTGCTTCTTATATTTTTCAAAGCTTATCTTTTGTAAGTTTTATTATTTATGGTTTTAATGTTAATTTTCGTTTTTTCATTCACTTAATTTTTTTAAAATAAATAATTCTAAATAATTTCTGAGTTCTCCCTTTTAGTCTTGGCGATGCTGTCTCGCCGGCTGGGATTGGATGAGAGCAGTGACAGGGGGAGGGGCTTTGTTACAAGCCCGCATGCTGTTGTCCCATTGGCTGAGGAGGAAGATGATGAGGGGACTCATACAGGTACAGAAGAGTAGACATTCAGGCTTCTGAGGCTCTTGATTAATCAACTAGCAGATTTGTCCAATCAGAAACTGATTTCCACTGAAGGGGCGTGTCCTTAAAGATGGCGGATCAGATTGATTTCTGGGTCTCGCTGGAATCGATCAGATCGATTGATCAGCTCCAGAATGCTTGGGAACGCTCCTTTTTTTTTTTTTTTTTNCTTTTTTTTTTTTTTTTTGAATGCTCCTTCAGATGTCACATGATTTATTATTTGCCTTTATTTTTGTTTTTTCTTTCATGTTTAGAATTTATTTGTAATTAATTTATTTAGAATAAATTATTAATATTGCTAAATTGAATTGATAAATTATTTGTAATAGTTCGGCAGAAAGGAAGAAATTAACTTCATATTCAAGCATGTATTTTTTCTCTTCTTGAAGGAACTTTTTCCTCTGCGGTTCCTTGGAGCTCCTCCTCCTCCTCCTCTGCCTCCTCTTCACCTTCTCCTCCTCACTATACCTCAAACTCCTCATTTGCTCCTCCTCTAACTTCTCCGCCTCAGACTGCCTCTCCTCCATATACTATTGCTTCTTCTTCTTCTCCTTCTTTAAATCGACCTTCTCTTTCCTCTGCACCTCCTTCTGCTCCTCCTGTCTGTCTTCCCTCATTTTTTTGTCCTCCTTCATCTGTCTCTGTCTCTCCTGCTCCTCTGACAGTCTTTTGTCCTGTCTCTTCTCCTCCTTACACTGCTGCTCCTCCAATCCGTTCATCCCTCCATCCTCCTTCTGATCATTCTTCTCAGTTGTTGACTCCTGTCTTTTCTGTTCCTTCTCCTTCTTCTTCTTCTTCCCTCATTTCTCCCCCTTTTTCCATGACACCTCCTTCTGTGTCTCTCCCATCTGCTGCTCCTCCCATCTTTTCTACTCCTTTGATTCCTCCTTGTACCTCTCTTGGTTCTCCTCCCCACTTTGCTCCTCCTCCCCCCGTTGCTCCTCCTTCCTCCTGCGTATGTGCCTCTCTGCTCCCCCTCCTCCTTGCTTCTCACCGTGCAGAGGTGCAGCGCCTCCTAAGGGGGGCGCTAGCTTCTCTGGGCCGCCGCCTGGACTCCCTGGAGAGGAGCAGCAGGAGGAAAAGGAGGAGGAAAAAGAACAGATGGAGTGGAGAAAAAGGAGGTGCAGTGCAGGCTCCTGGTAAGTTCTGTTTTCTCCTGTTTCTCTCCTCTTCTAGTCTTAACGGTTTTCCTTCTCTTCGTCTGCTCCTCCCTCTCCTCCTCTTCCTCCTCCTCCTCCTCTGTTCCACTAAACGTGATTGGAGCCAGTAATAATTCCAGCTTTTATTTCTTTGATCGTTGTAAAATCAGATGAATTTACTTCATGATCGTTAGCTTCGTATCGTCACGTTTTGGGAAACGCACATCGTGTGTTCTGATTGGCCAATCAGTTAAACTCGCACAGATCAGAATAAAACAAATGACAAAATTATTTTAACTTAAAGCTAACGTAAGATGCTAGCACACTAACGTTAGAATGGTCAACAGCAGCATGTTATGCTAGCTCGTACAAAATATAAAATATTAGGATGCTACATGCTAATTGTATGCATATATATTTATTAACATGGATCACTTTAATCATTAGATGGTAACATGCGAAGTGTCACATTCTAACTGTTAGCATGTTAGCAGTATAACATGTTATACTGCTGGTAAGTACCATTAAAACTGGCTAACTGTAGACATGTTAGCTAACCCTAAGCACAGCTGAAGCTAACAGGCTAAATGTTTATTTTCTAATGAGTATCACAGCCAAACATGGCTGCTGTGGCTCCGCCCCTTTTCTTTGTCTTCTTCTTCCACTTCCTAACGCCTCCTTCTTCCTCTTTAATCATAACAATGGTGAGTTTTCACCTTTTATTTTGGTTTCTGTCATATCTCAGTGTTTTCTCCTCCTNATCATAACAATGGTGAGTTTTCACCTTTTATTTTGGTTTCTGTCATATCTCAGTGTTTTCTCCTCCTCCTTAATAAAACTGTCTTTCTCTTTTTTTTCCCTCCTCTTTAGGTTCTGCTGCCTCCTCCAGCTCCCACCCCGTCTGCGCCTCCTCCTCTAACCACGCCCCCCTCACAGTGGTCTCCTCCCCCACCTCATATTCATCCTCCTCTTCATCAGACAGCGAGGACTCTCCTGCACCAGTCCCTCCCTCTGAGTTCAGCCACTCAGAACAGAGGAGGAGGCAAAGAAGAAGAAGAGAAGGAGAAGGAGGAGGAGGAGGAGAGGATGGTGGGAGGAGCATTAAAAGGAGGAGAAAGGAGGAGAAGGGACTAGGAGCAGAAGAGAAAGATGAGGAGGATTCTGAGAGGTTTGTGGGGCGGATGTTGGTCTCCTGTAGGAGAGGAGGAACAGAGGAGGAGGAGGAGGAGGAGGAGGCTCCGCTCACCCTGCACAACTTCCACCGACGCCATAGGAGAGAGGAGGGCGGAGCCAACCAATCAGAGAAGACCTTCAGCATCATCATGGCTGCGAGGAACGGCTTCCCAGAAGGCCGAGCAGAGACGGACAGGTGAGACAGTCTCTCTGATATCAGGTGGATCAGATCAGCTGCAGCAGATCTGTCCAATCAGAAACAGGTTCCCAGTAAAGGGGCGTGTCTTCTCCTCATGTGAAGAACTCTGAGAGAACGTGAAGAGCCATATCAAACAGGACTTCTCATCCTTTTCTCCTTCTAGGTCTTCCTCCTCTTCCTCCTCCCATCATGCCTTGGACCTCCATTCATCCTGGAGAGGTTGGACCAACAGCCAATCAGATCCTTTAAACCTCTCCATGGGCCAGTGGGGTTTCTCCAACTCCTCCCCTTTCTTGTCCTTCTTGTCCAATCACAGTGCTTTCTGGCTGTGTCTCCATGCCTCCTCCTCCTCCCCCTCCTTATTTAGCCCCGCCTCCATGCTGCGTTTATCAGCTGTTGCTGTGGAGACCATGACATTGACAAAAGGCGGAGCGTGCGGACGTCCTCTCCACCCTCTGAAGGACTGGACATCTCCGCCCAGTCTGGGTAACGACCACTGGNCCATGCTGCGTTTATCAGCTGTTGCTGTGGAGACCATGACATTGACAAAAGGCGGAGCGTGTGGACGTCCTCTCCACCCTCTGAAGGACTGGACATCTCCGCCCAGTCTGGGTAACGACCACTGGTACGAACCTTTAACGAGTTTGTCCTGATTAATATTCATAACCTGTAATCATGTCTACATGTTTTATATGTTTGAACCTTTAAATGGATGGTCATGCTTAATGGAGCTTGAATACAAAGTTTAATGACATATTTTTAATGTCTTTGCAGCTATGTAAGAACACAAAGGTAAGAAAATAATTTTTGTTTCTAATTAATATGTTATGTATTTTCTATAATTATAACTAATTATTAATTAGTTATTTTTCCGAACTCGATTAATGGTCATCGCTGCGTGTTTTTCAGCTCACTTTTTTCTGCTCGGCGACAGAAGAAACAGCGGGCCAATCACAGCACACAGACCCTCCACCACCGTCGGCCCCTCCCTCTTCCATCATGCTCAGCCAATGGCGTGCCTCTTCCACTTCTAGATGCTGGCCAATCAGTGGCTGCCTCTGAGTATGTGGGCAAAAATAAAGAGGTACAAATTTCCCAAACGCAGAAATGTAACAAAAAGATGGAAAATTTTTAAATAAAAATCAACAAAAGAAGCAGGAAAATATTTAGGTTTTTTTTTCCTCTAGCATGTTTGTTTTAATTTATTCTTTTCATTTTGTCTTTTTTCTTCCTTCATCATTGCTTCATTTAGTCTGTATTTATTTTCTAATTTTTAATCTTTTTTTTTTGTCCATTTTGAGGTTTTCAGTATTTTCCTGATGTTCCTTGTTTTTTCTAAGCTATTTTAATAAAAACATTTTGCTCCTCAGAGGGGGAAACGAGTCTCACAGATTCGAATCCGCCGGGCGTCGCCCCGGGAAACACCACTCACACCCATGGGACTGCCAAAGGTCAAAAGGTCAGGCCAAGGATAGAAATGGGATGAAGTGATGTTTAAATAGTAAGGAGGAATGAAAATATTAATAAGAGGCTGAAAAATAAGAAGGGGAATAAAAAATGATGGGAAAATGTCAAAATAGAAGTAAAATAAAAGATAAAAGACATCAGTGGAAATAGGAAAAATAATAAATCCAGAATAACTATTAAAAACATGTGTCTTTGTTTCTTTAAGGCTGAAGAAGAAAGAATTTAGCCTGGAGGAGATTTACACCAACAAGAACTACAAATCCCCAACAGCTAACAGGTAAAACTACGACAAGCTAACGGGTAAAACTACGACAAGCTAACAGGTAAAACTACGACAAGCTAACGGGTAAAACTACGACAAGCTAACAGGTAAAACTACGACAAGCTAACGGGTAAAACTACGACAAGCTAACGGGTAAAACTACGACAAGCTAACGGGTAAAACTACAACAAGCTAACGGGTAAAACTACGACAAGCTAACGCGTGGACCTACAACAAGCTAATGCATGGAGCTACAACAAGCTAATGGGTAAAGCTACAACAAGCTAATGGGTAAANTACAACAAGCTAATGCATGGAGCTACAACAAGCTAATGGGTAAAGCTACAACAAGCTAATGGGTAAAGCTACAAAAAGCTAATGGTAGAGCTACAACAAGCTAACGCGTAGAGCTACAACAAACTAACGGGTAAAGCTACAACAAGCTAACGGGTAAAGCTACAACAAGCTAACGCGTGGAGCTACAACAAGCTAACGCGTGGAGCTACAACAAGCTAACGCGTGGAGCTACAACAAGCTAACGGGTAAAGCTACAACAAGCTAACGCGTAAAGCTACAACAAGCTAACGGGTGGAGCTACAACAAGCTAACGGGTGGAGCTACAACAAGCTAACGGGTGGAGCTACAACAAGCTAACGGGTAAAGCTACAGCAGCTCGTCTGAAAGTGTAAAAAGTCAGATGATGCAGCTGTTCCTCCTGCAGGAGTCTGGAGACGATCTTTGAGGAGCCGCGGGAGAAGGAAGGCGCTCTGCTCGTCATTGGTCACCAGAGGAGGCGCAGGCTCCTCCTCTTCCCTGACTTCACCCAGCCCAGGAAGAGGAGGAAACCCCAAGGTATGCTGGGAAACGACGTCCTCAAAGCACAGGAAGAACAAATTAAACTAAATTTAGAGAACTAAACAAATCAACAGTTTAGAAGAAAATCTAGGAAACAGTGGAGTATGTTTTAGAAAGAAAAGAAAAATAAATTAGAGGAAAGTTTGGATGCTGGGATGAAGCGGGAAAAGCAGAAGTACCAAAGTAAAAAGTTCCAAAAGTAATTAGAATTAACAAAAACTGAGGAATTGTAAAAAATATAAAACTGAGAATAATTATGACAATTAAACAGCAAAAATCTCTGTTTACCTCTTTTAGGGGTGGGGCTTCCGGTTGTCATGGCACCCAGAAAGCGTTCAGCAGCGAGGCGGCATTGCCATGGCAACGGAGGCGTTGACGATGAGGCAGACCTCGATGTGATGCTTGTGGAGCGACTGAGTGCACTTGAAGACTTCCTGCTGAGACAGGGCCTAGATGTGTGACATCACTTCCTGTGACTGACCTATGACCTTTTCTTAAAAACTGACCAACAGCCAAAAGTACAAACCTGCTGCTATAACGCTGGCTGCTCCCACTGGTATTAATTTAGTTTTTTAGTTTTTACAGTGTGAACTATTACAATGTGAATTCTTTACGTTTTATTTAATATTTTCTTTTTTTCTGTTTTTTTTAAGGGTGTGGATGTTATATTTTTACTTCTTTTGACACTTCTTTTTTTAAATAAAGTACTGAAAAAGTGACCTTTGACCTCTCGATCCCAAACTGCCATGACTTGTGTTTAGGCACGTTGTGTTTTTTTGTTTTTTGAAAATAAAAAATAAATCAGGAAGCCCCCCCCCCCNGCCCCCCCCCCCAGTACTACAGTCCTGCTGTAGCATTTCAGTACCGTGAGTAGCTAGTGAAGTATTTGAATTATGTGTAATATATATTACTGCAAAAAGAAATGTCTATTTTTGGAACAAATAAAGTTTTTGTGCACACTGAGGCTTTTAATCAGCTTGAGTTCTTTTAGTAATATTTTAATTTAACCTGGCCCTACTGGGCCGTTTTATCGGATTTTACAGACTTTTTATCATCCATTATTTGGACAAATAATATAAAATAATATTTAATTATTGGTGATTTTAATGTTCATGTTGACGACATCTCGCAGCATTGTGCCTGAACTAAATCTAATGGAACCTTTAACTTTGTGCGGCGTGTCAGTAAAGGAAGCTTAGACTTGCTGTTCTCTCATGGTCTGAAATTGATCATATTTTTGGTTAAAAACCTTTAACAAAAGGTTTACTGCTGAGCATCGTTATGCAGTCTTCAGTGCATTCTGAGACTGTTAAGCTTTTGAGGCTCAACAAACACTCTTATTTCTGTTTATGCACCAATTATTCAAAACCCGGATCTTGCAGCTCTGCTTCGCTTGATTAATTTAACAAAGTGTGAAAAGACGACGGGCCCAAACAGCTGAAAGATTTGTTTCTCAAAGGTGAAAAATCATTTGTTGATCTAAGAGAAGAGTTGAATTTTTTTCGATATCTACAGCTAAGACGTGGTACGTTAGCTTATTAAAGAAAAGAAGTTTGATTTGTCTGGTGGAAGATAGCATATCAGCTCTGGATAAATGTAAAATAAGAGAATTTTATAGCATGCTTTATAAAGGTTGTGCTTCATCGTTTGATCCTTTATTAAAAGTCTAATATAAAAATTAATTGAAAATTTAAAAAAATATATATCTTTTAAATTGATATAATTAAATAAGAACTCTGTTTGAATTTGTTTTACTTGAAATATATTTTCTAATGTTATATTTTTATGTTTAAAGATATATAATGTTAGGTTTATATTTGTAGTACTTATTACTATTATTACTTACCATTAATATTAGTACTTACTAATATTTTACATGTCATTTGTATTTTCAGTTTTGCACAATTGTTTGGTCTTTTTCTATGTTAATATTTTCTGATAATTTTATACAGTATTCTCTCATCTTTCATTAATTGTTTTTGTCTTCTTATACTTGAAAACCTTTTCTAATGGTTCTTATATGATGATAATCTTTTAAAGTGTTTGATGAAAGATGCTGTTTGACGGCAGCCTCCACCAATCAGGCTGCAGTATTTGAGATCACAATAAAGGGGGCGTGGTAAATATTCAGTTCTGTTTTGTTTTTGTTTTTTTCCAAAATATTCGTGATAACTATTCGTTCAGAGGTTAAAATTACTTTTTATTTGCGTCTGAACGCATCGCTTAGTGACGCACTGTGACACGAAGCTCCGCCTCCGATCATCCTGACGCACAATTCTTTCGTCACTTCCCCAAAACAACATGGCGGCGGCCTTGCGGAGGGCGTGTAGAGGAGTGACGGCGCGAACCAAACGGAGGTATTTCCGTTTATTTTCATATATTTAAACTTTCATTTAGAGGTTGAAATGTTGGATTGACGTGTTTGCATGACGGGGGCGTGGCTAAAACGTCAGCAGCTTTGTTTTATGGACAGAAATGTTCTCTTTCATTCCGACTCATCCTTCAGACTGAAGATTTAAAGTTCCTAAATAAATGACATTAGTTCAGTCATTTGGAAGATTTTTAACTTTATTTTTCCTGAATAAAGGAATTCAGCTGCTTCACTTTAATGTTCACAAACAGAGAATTTTGATTCAGGCAATGAAAGCTGAATTTGTTTTCAAAACTTTATTTATCGAACAAATATTTACAAACAATATGAGCAAAATCAGCGTTGAGCAACATCAGAACCGGAAGTAATGTCAGAAAGTTAGAAGAGAAAACCGAATTAAACGGCAAACATGTAGAGGTCTTCATATGACAGATTTAAACATGATGCTGCTGAGTCTTCATACGTCACCAAATTCTTACATTTTCCACACATCACATATCACGTGTCACATATCACACGTCACATCACATGCGTCACATATCACACACGTCACATATCACGTGTCACATATCACATGTCACATATCACACGTCACATCACATGCGTCACATATCACACGTCACATATCACGTGTCACATATCATGTGTCACATATCACATGTCACATATCACATGTCACATCACATGCGTCACATATCACACACATCACATATCACACGTCACATATCACGTCACATCACATGCGTCACATATCACACACATCACATATCACACGTCACATATCACGTGTCACATATCACATGTCACATATCACACGTCACATCACATGCGTCACATATCACACGTCACATATCACACACGTCACATATCACGTGTCATATATCACGTCACATATCACACGTCATATCACATGCGTCACATATCACACATGTCACATATCACGTGTCACATATCACATGTCACATATCACACGTCACATCACATGCGTCACATATCACACGTCACATATCACACACGTCACATATCACGTGTCATATATCACGTCACATATCACACGTCATATCACATGCGTCACATATCACACATGTCACATATCACGTGTCACATATCACATGTCACATATCACATATGTCACATATCACACACATCACATATCACACACGTCACATATCACGTGTCACATATCACGTCACATATCACACATGTCACATCACATGCGTCACATATCACACATGTCACATATCACGTGTCACATATCACATGTCACATATCACGTGTCACATATCACGTCACATATCACACGTCACATCACATGCGTCACATCACACGTCACATCACACACATGTCACATATCACACGTCACACATCACATATCACGTGTCACATATCACACGTCACACGTCACACATCACATATCACGTGTCATATCACACGTCACATATCACACGTGTCACATCACACGTCACATATCACACGTCACATATCACACACGTCACATATCACACGTCACATATCACACGTGTCACATCACACACGTCACATATCACACGTCATATATCACATGTCACATATCACGTCACATATCACACATGTCACATCACATGCGTCACATATCACACACGTCACATCACGTGTCACATATCACATGTCACATATCACACACATCACATATCACACGTCACATATCACGTGTCACATATCACGTCACATATCACACGTCACATCACATGCGTCACATATCACATGTCACATATCACGTGTCACATATCACGTCACATATCACACGTCACATCACATGCGTCACATCACACGTCACATCACACACATGTCACATATCACACGTCACACATCACATATCACGTGTCACATATCACACGTCACATATCACACGTGTCACATCACACGTCACATATCACACGTCACACATCACATATCACGTGTCATATCACACATCACATATCACATATGTCACATATCACACGTCACATATCACACACGTCACATATCACACGTCACACATCACATATCACGTGTCATATCACACATCACATATCACATATGTCACATATCACACGTCACACATCTCACACGTCACATATCACACGTCACACATCACATATCACGTGTCATATCACACATCACATATCACATATGTCACATATCACACGTCACATATCTCACACGTCACATATCACACGTCACACATCACATATCACGTGTCATATCACACATCACATATCACATATGTCACATATCACACGTCACATATCTCACACGTCACATATCACACGTCACACATCACATATCACGTGTCATATCACACATCACATATCACATATGTCACATATCACACGTCACATATCTCACACGTCACATATCACACGTCACACATCACATATCACGTGTCATATCACACATCACATATCACATATGTCACATATCACACGTCACACATCTCACACGTCACATATCACACGTCACACATCACATATCACGTGTCATATCACACATCACATATCACATATGTCACATATCACACGTCACATATCACACACGTCACATATCACACGTCACACATCACATATCACGTGTCACATATCACACGTCACATATCACATGTGTCACATCACACACGTCACATATCACACGTCACACATCACATATCACGTGTCACATATCACACATCACATATCACATATGTCACATATCACACGTCACATATCACACACGTCACATATCACACGTCACATATCACACCTGTCACACATCACATATCACGTGTCACATATCACACGTGTCTGAATGTTCTCAGGTGTGTTTACTGGGTAGATTAGAACTTCCTGACTGTGATATGTGATATGTCTTGATAATAACAGAATCGTTTCATGATACTGAAGATATTGATGATGAATTTTATCATCATACTAAACATCACGTCTGAAGGTAGCAGCTCATCGTCTGATCAATTATTTCCTGTTGTTTGAAATGCTTCAGCTACAAGCTAACAGGCTAACAGCTACAAGCTAACAGGCTAACAGCTAAAGGTGGAAACACAACAAATGAGTTTCTTTACCTGAAGCAGAAACACCTGGTGAAAACCAATTTTCTTTTTGCTTTTCTTGCTGAAATATGAAAAAGAAGAACGCACCATGTGATCCATGAATCTACATTTTTTATTATGTATATAAAATGATTTTCTCTTTTAATTTTCTGTCATTATTAAATGTTCTCGTGTGTGCTCCTATTCTTTGGATTTCTTTTGTGCCTTGTTGTTAAATATTAAATATTAGCTTAGCCGCTACGCTAACTGAGTTCTTGGCTTGTGGGTGATTTGGATTTCACAGAATAGCGTAGCATAGCGTAGCGTAGCGTAGCGTAGCTTTTAGCTCTGGAGGGAAAATCCTGATGTTGAGGTTGAATATGGTTTTGGGGTTTTATGCTGGATTATTTGTCATATCATTATGTTGTCATGTGACTCCTTTTCAGCGTTCCTCCTCTGAGCTGCAGCCAGCAGAGCCTGAGCTCAGGTGAGGCTCCTCCTCCTCCTCCTCCTTTCACCACATCCACCTTATTTATTTGTTGTTTATGCTCTTTGACTCCTCCCTCACTTCCTCCTGTTTTCTCCTTTTTAGTCCACTCCTTTACCTCCTCCTGCACCTCCCTTCTCCTTTCCATCTCCTCTTTCATCTCTGTTTCCTTTACCCCACGTCCTTTCACCTTCTTCACCTCCTCTCAACTACCTTCCCTCCTCCTCCTCCTCCTCCTCCTCCTCCTTAAGTTGAATTTAGGGTGAAAGGAAATGAAACTCGAGAATTCAAGGAGTTAAAGGTTGTCAGATGAATGGACCAATCAGCTGTCTTTGTGTCCTTAGGGCGTGGCTTATTACCCCGCCCCAGGCCTCTCCCCTTCCTCTTGTTGACGGGCGGTGGTTACCTTGGTTACCAGCACTTGAAGGGGAGGAGTCAACAGGAGGACGGAACTCCACCCCATTTGGCGAATCCCACCCAGGTCTGAGCCGCTCCTTGTTTCCTCCTCCTCCTTCCTTTTCTCCTATGTCTCCTTGTCTCCTTTTCTGCTCTTACTTTACTCCTTTCTTCTCCTCTTCTTCCTCTCCTGCTTTGTGCTTTTATTCCTGCTTTTCTTATTTTCCTCCTCTTTTCTTCCTCCAGCTGCTCATCTATGTTTCATTGTAATTTCCTTCTCCTCCTTTTCTTACTCCTCGCTTTTCTTCATGTTTCTCTCACTCCTTTCCTCCGTTCTTTGTTTTTATCTCCTTTTTAAATGTGTCTGCGCCTCCTTTTACGCCTCCTCTTCACGTGAGGATGTAGAAGTTTTTAAAGGTTTCCTCTATGTTTGTATTTCTGCATTTCTAATGAATTTAAAAATAAAATAAAAAATAAATAAAAATCTTGATAATGAGAATAAGAAATTAAAATATTTTAAAATCAAATTTAGATTTAAAATGAAGCTGTAAAATGACTTCAATTAAAAAACATCAGAAAATAGAAATGATATTAAAAACCCTGTGAACTCTGAACCTGCAGCATAAAGAACAGGTTTCAGTCAGAGGGTCAAAGGTCAAAGCTGATGTGACATCACAGAGTTCAGCTTCACTTTTATGCTGATCTGTTGATTTTCATACAAAATGCTTATTATATTTTTTGTGCGTTGGGACTACGGTGTAAATTAGCTGTTAGCTAACCCAGCACATTGTTAATTAGTGTTCATTGTTCCATTTAAATAAATAAATAAACTTTGTTTTTTGTTTGTTTTTTTTTATTTCCTCATTAAATTTATTTGATCCTATTTTAATCAGTGTTCATTGGTTCAAATTTCAAGTTGAATGTTTAAAATAGATCAAAATTAATTTGATTCTTTTTTTTAAATTTTTTTTAAATTGATCTAAAACAAATCTCAATTTATCAATTAATAATTCTTATGGTTTTTGTCACCAGCCAATCAGATGGTCCCATTTTCTGTCTGGTTACTGATTGACCAATCAGGCCACGTCGTCAGTCACTAATTTGTTGATGATTAAACTGGCCAATCAGGAAGCAGCTGAGATGTGAGGAGAGGGGCGGGGCTTAAAGAAAAGCGTTGTTTTTTGTCTCACAGACAGCATGACCTGGTCTGAGTTACATCACTATGTTGACCTTTGACCCCACACACACACACACACACACTTACACTCTCTCCAATCTCCTCACTGGGAAATCCCCTCTTCCTCCTGGGGGGGANCCTCTCTCTCTCTCTCTCTCTCTCTCTCTCTTTATCCGTCTTTGCCTCCTGCTGTCGTTCCTCTTCCTCTCCTCCTTTTCTTTGCTTCCTGTGAAAAACTTCAACACAAACTGTTCTTTATTTTTATTTCTGAGGAACTGAAAGGCGGGAAAATGTGCCGCGCTCGCGCTCGCTCTGCGGCTCCGTCGTTTTCGGCGAGGACGCGTACATGGTGAGCTTTTTGTCACGCCGCGGCGCGCGCCGCCGCGACGTGCTGCGGCGCGTCAGGCGGTGGCGTCGCGTTTACGATGGCGAGCGACACAAAGAAAGAGAGAGAGAGCGGGGAAGAGGAGGAGGAGGAGGAGGAGTGAGGGAGCGAACGGTAGCACGCTTCAGGTGGGAAAAAAGAAAAGTTAAAGCTGAAAGTAGAAAATAATAAAACAAAAATATATTTGACTGTAAAATAAACCCGAAACGTAAAACTAACAGAATGCTGATTAAAACAGGAAGAAATAACGGTAATAAAGTTTTTAAAAGTATTATAATTTTGTTTTTAATGGAACAACTTTGAAAAAATGAGACAAAATAAAATACAAAAAGAAATAAACTGAAAATATCATAAAACATTTTATTAAAGCAAAATGTTTTGTTGAGAAAAAACGAGAAAAAACCAACAGACGTGTGTGTGTGTGTGTGTTCAGTGACAAATTGGCAGTAAAGGTGTGAGCGACATAACGGAACGGGGGATTACAGTTTAGAACGGATTTGTGTGTGTGTGTGTGTGTGTGTGTGGTTTCCATAGTGACAGCTACATTAGCAGGTCAGGTATTTTAGCTTTAGCTTAACTTAGCCTTTGTTAGCCTACTTCCTGTTGATCCGTGCTAACTCGCTAACCCAGTTCACACGTGGCTAATAGCATTAACAAGTTTAAACGTGATATAATCAATACCTTACTTTAAAAAAATCAATAAATATTTGTAATTTTGTTTAATTAGACTTTAATTTTCATGAATATTTGTGAGAAAATGTGAAAATAGTTCATTTGCAGGTTTGATGCTGTTTAGAATAAAATAAAAGTCAAATCGTTCAGCATCAAAGTATGAAAATTACAAATAATTTAGACTAAATGTCAACAACAGTCAACATATTAATAATATACAAAATAAATAAAAATTCACACATTAAAATATGAATCAGATCACTGAACATAATTTTACTTATAAATATAAAATAAATCTTTAACATATTTTTCATTTCTGAAATGAAAAACCTCAGTTTTTAATTTCTAAACATTTAAAATGAAAGAAAAAGTTTGTTAAAAACTGTTTAAAAGCATTTAATCCACTTTGTTATTTTAGCATTTTTATTGACATTTAATATGTAAAACAGATCATTTATGATTAAATAATTTGACCAAATATCCAGATCATCAATTAATATTTAATTATAATGTAAAACTATTTAAAATATATGTGTTTGCACGCTACCATGTCTGTTAGCATTCCACTTCACTTTAGCTTAGCAATGTTAGCATCAGTGAGCTAATGTTTGCGTGTGCTGCTGCTCCTCCCCAACACGCACACACACACACACACACACACATTTATTCCATCCCTCCTTTGTTTATAATTTCCTGTTTTTGTTTATATTTTTCTTATTTTTTCATCACTTCCTCCTATTCTTTTTTTTAAATTTTCTTCACTTGTCGTTTGTTGTTATTTGTTTTTGTATTTTTCTAAATAATTTTTTAAATCTTCTTTTCTTGTGCTTGTTTATAGTTTAATTTTTTCTAGTCTGTTTTTATTTTTTTATTTTTGTTTTTATTCTAGAACTGATTTATTCCATCATCTTTGTTTTATTTTTTTATTTTTTTAATCTTTCTATTTTCTCTTTCTTTGCTCCCAAATCGCCGCATTTACGTCTCGTTATTATGAATTAGGCTCCAGGCGCCACGTTTGGCTCTCCACCGCCGTCTGAGCGCGCTCCGTGGCGGCGTGTGTCGCCCCGCCCCCTGGCATCGCAGGCCAATCGCCTTCCTCTGCTACATCCTGTCTGTCAGCACGCTGCGGCCTCTGGCCAATCGGGTAAGAAAGGAGAACCGACATTTGATTGGATGGAGGTAGGCGAGGAGGCGGAGTGTACACAGAGAGTTTTCCTCTTTTTTGTCTTTTCTTCTCCCTGTTTTCTCCTCTTCCTCCTCACATCTTCTTTTCTTTCCATCTTCCTGTTTTCCCTTTTTATTCTTCTTCTGACTTTCATCCTTCCAGCTTTTTCTCTTTTTTCTCCTCCGTCGCTCGTCTCTCCTCCCTGCTGTCTTCTCCTCCTGTCGTGAAAACGTGATTTCCTGCTTTCTGCTGTTTTTGTGTATTTATCACCGTTAATTAAAAACATTAAAGACAAAACAGATTTTAAATCATTTCATTTGTTAAAGAACAAAAAGCTCAAATCTCACCTGGTAGAAAATATTTATATTTAGTTTTATATTTAGTTCTTCATCATACAGATGTTTTAATAAATGAAATGATCATTTAAAATTTATTCATTTAAAAAAACAGAATCTGTACATTTATATGCTGAAGTATGAAATATTTTTATATTGTAAAATGCCTGTAATTATTATATGATTCTTATTATTTGTTGATGAATGAGTTGCACAGTTTAAAGGACCATTTAGCATGTTTGAGCCTAATACATTCAGTTTTCATACATGTTACGTTACATCAATCATTTCCCAAAGGATAAAACCGTATTTCAGCTTTCCTGATATTTTGCTAAATCTCTTAATCTTTCAAAATCAAATATTCAAGTGATACACCCACCTTAAAAATCCATGTTTCTCCTGCTAATAGTTACACAGCCTTATGAAGTCACGGTCCTTTAAATTTTTCCATAAACGCAGGTCTTCTTTTGGGACTATATTCCCCGGTGGAGGCATACATTCACTCCACGCTTTTTATTGAGCTTAAACACTAAAATTACATAACTTCTAAAAAAACCTGAATACACGTCTTGTTGGTGATGATGGATTACCTATCCCAAGAACGTTTACAGTATCAACAAGTTGATTTTAATAGCAGAATGAACTGAAACCAATGGAGGTCTGGAAGGTAGGAAAAACATTTTTAATTCACCGTTCCAGTAGTATGCTTTGGGAAATGATTGTCAGTAACGTTACATGTATGAAAACTGAATATATTAGGCTCAGACATGCAAAATGGGTGGTATGGTCCTTTAAACACGCTGTGATGATGTTTTGTCTGGTTTCTCCTGCAGGTGGCGCTCTATCGCTCCTTTCCGACACGCCTCCTCTCTCGTGTTTGGGGTCGTCTGAACGGTTTGGATCTTCCGACGTGGCTTCGAAAACCCGTTTACTCGCTTTACATCTGGACGTTTGGTGTCAACATGCAGGTCAGAGGTCAAACACTCTTCTAACGTTATTAATACCTTTTTACATGTTTTTAACATGTTTTTAATATGTTTTCAACACGTTTTCAACACATTTATAATACAGTTTTAAATATGTTTTCATATATTTTTAATATGTTTTTAATATGTTTTTAAATGTTATAAAGGCTTTTTGAAAAATGTTTTAAAAATGTTTTATCAAAAGGTTTTTTTATAACATTTTAGGAAATTGTTAAAAATGTTTAAAAATATTTTAAACATTTGTGGTTTTTAAAACGTTTTTTCTGGTGATTTTTGGATTATTGTTTTCATTGAAAAACTTTTTTGTTGTTTTGCTTTTGTTTGCTTATTTTTATTTTGTTTGCCTTCCTGCTGCCTGTCAGCCAATGTCTGATGACTTCCTGTGTGTCGTCCAATAGGAAGCGGCCGTGGAGGATTTACATCACTACAGGAATCTGGGAGAATTCTTCCGTCGGAGACTCAAACCTGCAGTCAGGCCGCTCTGCGCCTCCTCCTGCCTGGTAACTTCCTGATCCTCCTCCTCCTCTTCCTCACTGCTTCACTTTGCTCCTTCTTCATCCTCTCCTTCTCCTCATCTCCTTTTCAACCATCTTTTTCTCCTCCTTTTTTCCTCCTGTCTTTCATATCTTTCTCTGCTTCTCTCCTTTTTTGTTCTTTGTCTCCTTATGTTTCTCTCCTCCTTTTTTCCGTTATTGTTCAGAGTAAAGATGTTTTCCTCTTCCTCCTCTTCCTCCTCCTCAGACGTCTCCTGCTGATGGGAGGATCCTTCACTTTGGGCAGGTGAAGAATTCGGAGGTGGAGCAGGTGAAAGGAGTCACCTATAGTCTGGAGAACTTCCTGGGTCCACAGAAGAGGAGCAGCAGCAGTAAGCCATGCCTCCTCCTCTTCCTCCTCCTCCTCACCACTCTCCTCATCTTTTTTTCATTTTATTGAATTATTTATTATCTTATTAACTCCTCCTTCCTCCCTGTTCAGGCTCTTCCTCCTTCAAGGACAGCCTCCTGTCGTCTCCTGGTAACGAGCTCTTTCATGTCGTTGTGTACCTGGCGCCAGGTGATTATCACTGTTTTCATTCGCCCACAGACTGGAGGGTGGAGCTTCGACGGCATTTTCCAGGTACCTGTTTCCTTTTTTCAATTTTTTGTTAGTTTTTTGTTAATCTAGCAGGCGGCGCCGCAGAGCAGCACCTGTAGCGCCACACCTGTACGCTGCTCTGTGAACCGTGATCATACGGCTAATAATGCTAACGCTACGCTTTAGCTTTTAATGTAGTAACGCTACTAAATTAGCTGTTAGCTAAATCTGGTACAAAACATCTCCTCTCAGTCTGAGATGAATGTTTTTGTGCATGGTTCCTGTTTACATAAAAAAATAAAATGAAAACAAATAAATAAATAAAGCCATTACTCAGTGGGAATAGGCATAATTCAAAGGATGATGCTAATTATGCTAATGCTAATGGGAATAGAAGCTAATGCTATTTACACTGCAGTGGAAATAATTTGCATTTACAAAATGTTTGATATCTAAGACAAAACAAAATTAATTTATCATTGTGTAACTAAGTTTATAAATTATAATAAATTAAATACGTACGATTTATAAACAAACTTTGAAGATCTATGATAAAACAAATCAGTATCGTCTTTGTGATATGTTAGCAAAATATAATCTTTTAAACTGGGAGAATCGAATTAAATTTCATGATGTTTTTAAAACTGGCTGCAGATGAAGCGTAAATAAATAAAGTTATAAATTTAAACGATTTAAATGAAGACAGCAGATCTGAACTCGTTAGAGCCACTCTTCTCGTTACCTGGAGACAAATTTATTCAACTTATCAGGAAACAACCAATCCAGGTTTAGGGGAAACAGCGCCCTCTGCAGCCAAACAGCTGATCTGCTTTAATGATGTCGGATTAATTTAGTTTGATAGTTGATGAATGTTTGTTAAAATTAGTAAACTGCTCAGCAACTAGTTAGTGCATATTCAAAGATAACAAACTTATAACCAAATGAAGAGACACTAAATCCTTACTGAATGCTGCTAAATGTGAATATCTTGGTGTAACCCAAAGAGGAAAAATGGACCCAGGATATTGGACGGGATTTTTACGATATTTAGGAAACAAGCAGAATGGCTCAAATTCCCAGAATGCAACTGGAAGTTCAGCCACTCTCTCCCTCTCTCTCTCTCTCTCTCTCTCTCTCTCTCTCTCTCAGGTGTGTTAATGTCCGTTAATCCGGGCGTGGCTCGTTGGGTTAAAGAGCTCTTCTGTCTTAACGAGCGTGTTGCTCTCACCGGCCAATGGCAGCACGGCTTCTTCTCGTTAACGGCGGTCGGTGCCACGAACGTCGGCTCCATCCGCGTTTACTTTGACCAGGTGTTTCAGCTTCAGACGACTTTTACTGATTGGTTGATATTTTTGTTGTTTTTTCAGTAGATTTATTTTAACGTTGTTTTTCCTCATCAGGAGCTCCACACGAACGCTCCTCGCTACAGTAAAGGCTCCTTCATCGATCGCAGCTACGTTGCTGTTGGCAACCAGGAAGCAGCAGGAGGAGGCGTGTCCTCAGCAGGAGGCGTGTCCCTGCAGAAGGGGGAGGCGCTGGGGGAGTTTAACCTGGGCTCCACCATTGTGCTGCTTTTCGAGGCTCCTGCAGATTTCTCCTTCAGCCTGCAGCCTGGACAGCGAATCAAAGTCGGTGAGCCGCTTGGAAGCCTCTGATTGGATGAAGATGAAGAGGAGGAGCTGAATGACTGTGAAGTTTTGGGAGTTTTTCCCAGGTGATGGACAGATGAGGAGCAGTCTCTCTCTCTCTCTCTCTCTCTCTCTCTCTCTCTCTCTCTCTCTCTCTCTCTCTCTTCGCCAATCAGTCTCATTTTTTGACGGGAACAATTTTTCACAGATCAAAGAAACATAAAGGCTGAAAGAGTTTGAGGAATTATGGGTAATTTTGCTGCTACAGAGACAAAAGGAGAATTTTGATAAACTGAAGGAACTTTAATTCTCAGAATGCTTTGTGCTCCTCAGAGAGGGAAAATGCCAAACCTCTCTCTCTCTCTCTCTCTCTCTCTCTCTTGCTCTCTCTCTCTCTCCACATTGTCTTTAGCTCACCCAAATTTCAACAGCAAACCACAAACTTCATTTAAAATCAATAGTTAATATTGTCATTTATCAGTTATCAGACTGAGTTAGCACAGTGTTAGCATTAGCAGCACTAATGCTAATACTGTGCTAATTCTGTGCTAACACTTTGCTTAGCATTAGTGCTGCTAATGCTAACATCAAAGAATAAAATGACACATTAAAAATCAGCCAGTAGTATTTGAATGTGATTTTTTCACAAAAAATATCACATTTATCAATATATTCATATACTTTTTTATTTTTTCACTGAAAACAGCCTCTAATACTTTAAAACAAATCATACTAAATTTAGTTCAAATGGTGATTAAAATTATTTTAATAATTTACAAACTTTTTTCTTCAAAACAGTGAAGTTATAAACTATTGTTTTCTGACGTGTTAATTTCTGCTGTAATTCAGTTTGACCAATATGCTATTGAAGCTATTAGCAACAGTTAGCATTGAGCTAAATGAGTTAAAACACTTTGTTAGCAACAGTTAGCATTGAGCTAAATGAGTTAAAACGCTTTGTTAGCATCAGTTGGCATAGAGCTAAACATGAGTTAAAACACGTCACTCACACTTGGTCACACACACACTGTACACAGGAAAAGGTAACTTGGCATGATTCTTAACGTGTCTGAACCTCATAAACACCCACGTCATGCTGTGTTCCTATTGATCGGTTGTAGTTGTGGGTCATAACGGCGTCATTTTGATCAAATGATATTACAATTTTTGTAAAAAAAAAAAAATTGCATTGCCAAATCAGCTTGCAGGTTGACTCTCCAGGCTCTGTGAGTGACAGCAGGAAGTCCCGCCCACTTTCTGTCAAACACACTTTCGGTTGAACCCAACCGTCCAATTACTTTTCTTCCTTTGTGAGTTCTGGTGTCAAATTGGGACCAAACTCGAAGACTTTAGTGGAAAGCTTTGTAACCCCGCCCACTATCCTTAGCCCCGCCCTCTCTGTAACACTTCATGTTCCATGTTTTTGTTTTTCAGCTCGTCTATTCTGCTGTGAATTGGTGGAAAATTTGTAAAAATATGTAATTAAATATTTTTGTCATTTTTGTCAGATGGTTTGTCTTAATTCCAGCATATTTAGTTTGAAGTTTGAACATTATAACACCATTTGTGTCACATTTGATACATGATTTTCTGAAAACTACATCAACATGATGAGTTGTTATATCACATCTAAAAAAATGTTCCAGTTTAAATCCAGTTGAGTTTAATAAATGCCTCATTATCAAATGTGATACAAATAAAAAATCATACATGCAAAAATATTTTCAGAATTTTTGGGGGTTCAGTAAAACTGCAAAAACTTAGAAGGTTCTGATAGTTATTTCATAAGAACTGAACGAGTTACAAACCACAGCTGAAGATTTTTAAAAAATACCAGTGTTTCAATGATACTTTACATATCTTTATGAAATTAGTTTTATTATTAGTATGATCATATATGTTTGTCAGTTTCCATCAGAAAACTTTGACTCTGCTTATGAGTCTAATAATGTAATTAGCGTTATGCGGTTTTAAATTATGATGTAATTATGACGTCAGCACGCCGAGCCGTCGTCTAGCTCCGCCTCGGACAGCAGGACCAGCAGCAGAGCCAGTAGGATGGCGGCGGGCAGCAGTTGCCGTAGCGATGGAAGCGCGGCTCAGCCAGACCTCCGTGAGACCAGCCGTCCTCAGCGACATTCTTCCCCAGCCACAACTTCCTGTCCTGCGCCATGTCGCCAGCTGACGCGCCGTGCCGCCCACCTGAACTCCACGATGAGGCGGAGCAACAGGAGGAAGAGGCGGAGCAACAGGCTTGCTGCGCCTTCACAGCTAGGAAGGAGGACAAATCCAGATCCAGACCTGCAGCGCCCCCTCTGGGCCGTGGCGTGTTCTGCCGGCACTGAGGACACGTGATCCAGACCTGATAGACCACATACTTCAATACAGTCGCGTCGCGTATGTATATAATATATACTACTTCATTTAGTACTTTACTAGAGTCTGCTGTAGAATACCATGTCATTTAAAAGACTACACTGATTTTTCATGTTTCAGCCCTTTATAAAATCTCCCTCTCACCCTTTCAGCAGGTATGTGTGTAGTAAATGTAGTAAATGTAACCATGTCTTACTACACACTTACTATAGTCTTACTATACACTTACTATAGTCTTTTATACACTTACTATAG
>VXCM01001550.1:68653-80230 GCA_014773175.1 Lucifuga dentata | reverse complement strand
GGGGTGACGAGCAGAATAGTCCAAGACAGGCCGAGTCGGTAGCAGAATGTCAGTCCACAAATAAACGCTGGAGAGTCCTGCATCGAGGATAGCTAAGAACAATCTGGCAATGGGTGAGTGTGAGACTGGGGTTTAAATCCATGCCTAATTGGTGCCAATTAGTGACAGCGTTCAAACCTGAAATGAATCAGGCTGATGAACGGAGGCGAGGAGCCGAAGACCAGGCAGGCAGAAATGGCAGGTGAGTAGCTGAAGACCAGGCATGCAGAAATGGCAGGTGAGTGGCTGACCAGACATGCAGAACTGTGACAATTGTACATACAGCTTCATGGCTGGATTAGCATATGTCTGTGTGTGTTTGTGTGTGTAAAGCAATACCTCTTTCTCTGTCCATGTGTGTTTGGGCCTGAGTCTACAGATTTCTTGTCTGAGAGTGAAGGCTTGACTAATCTCCAATATCCATGTCTAACAAGCTTGAAGTGTTACACTCACAACTACAAAAAGGCTCACACACTCTGACAGAGTTCAGACCTGTTCCCAAGGAAAAGGATTTTTTTGCGAGTAAAATCTTCAACCTTTACTGTACAGCAGCCAAATCTCAGTAATTTGATATGTTTTATGCTTAGAGGTATACTGTAAGAGCATCAATGGGATAGGATGGATTATGGAGGACACACACATAAGCATGTGCATACACACACATAAAGTAATACTCACTGATTCATAATTTAGCAAAAGAAAAAAAAAACACATTTCATTCATGATTCATAAGTGCACAGAAAATTCCCCCACACTCACAGATAGTAATGGGACCTTGTTACTATAGCAACAGCCTCTAACACACCATTCGCCTTAAACACTTCTGCATTATGTGTGACTCAGTTTTACTCTTGTCTGACAAGGCATCACAAACCAGCCAAATAATTTCCAAGTTTACTCCAGTTCTCTGCCCCTCAAGGTTATATTCAGCTTTGTGGAAACTAAAATAGGAAAAAAGAGGAGACAAAAAAAACAACAACAAAACAAAAAAAAAACAAAACAAAACAAAAACAAAAAAAAACACTAAAGTCTCTGCTTTCTTCCTCAAGTTTGGTTTTAAGGACCATACCAATGGTTTTGCATGTCTGAGCCCAATAAATGCTGCCTTCATACATGTTATGTTCCTGCCAGCCATTTTACAAAACTTAAAACTGTAATTTAGTTTTCGTTTTATTTTGCCAAATCTCTTAATCTTTTTAAGTCAAATGTTCAGGGGATCCACCCACCACAAAATTTAAATGTTTTACCTGCTAACACCTTGCGCACAATTGTAAAAACCACACTCATTTTAATTTCTCTGTAAACCTTTCTTCTCCTCTAACTATATTCCTCTGCAGAGAAATACACTTTCTTCCATGTAGCTCTGTGTTGGATCAGTTAAACTCAGTACCTTCGACAAAAATAATAACAGGGTGGTTCACTGTGATAAATTACTTATCTCAAGCACGTTTCAAGTCTCTACAAGTTGATTTTTATAGTGTACTGGAATGAACTGAAACCAATGGCAGTCTGGAAGTAGAAAAAATTATTCTAAAATGTATTGCTCCAGTAGTGTATTTTGGAAAATAATTGGCAGCAATATAACGTGTATGTGGGCTGTATTTATTGAGGTCAAACATGTAAAATCACCATTATGCTCCTTTAAGGTGTAGCGTGGGGGTGTCTAACCTCCGAGTCCTGGCTCCTGGTAGCTTTCTTTGAATGGAACAGCATGGTGCTTCCCACGTAATCCTGTTCAGTGGAATATATTGTTGTAGTTCTCTAGATTACCTGTATTCCTTTTCTGGAACTACAGTTTAGCCTGGCAGTGCAGTGTGAGTTAGCCTGTGTTAAAAAAAAAAAAAAAAAAAAAACACAGCCAAGCTACTGCCCTCTTTTCTCTACTCAAACACTAACGCACATGCAGAGTGCAGCCTTATTGTATGTGTGAGCCATGTGCATTGTATGAGCCCCAAACACATTCTCTTTACACTCAACCAATTCCACCCACCCTCCAGACCACACTGGCAATACAGATTTGTCCAGCTTTTTCTCTTCTGTCAGTACAATTGAGCTCTAATGTACCTGCCAACCCATTAATGCAATGAAGAGGGCAAAGGCATAAACAGGAATACACACACAAACTTGTACAGATGTGTCTGTGTGTACAAATATATAATCACATACATTAGTGACCAGTCATTAGTCAATGGGAAACATTAGCTAAATAAATTAGTAATAAATTAGCATTTATTACTTTTTCACATGAAATATGACAACAAACATGCATGTGTGCGCGCACAGGGGCTGTGTCTGTGTGTGTAAGCAGGGTGGGCAGAGAGAATGAGGGGAATTCATGTTGTCATCAGAATTAGAGAAAGAGAGAGCTGAATCAGGTCCAGTCATGTGGTTTCAGAGAAACACACACGCACACACACAAATACTGACACCAGGACATGCAGGCAGACAGGCAGTAGAGGGACAGAGCCAGAGGATGAAACAAACACACAGATGAATGGAAGCTGAGCCTAGTTAAGCTCATTGGACAGAAAAATTGATGTCAAAAAACCAGATGAAAATATTGCAAAAAAAGTTAAATCTTGTCCGCAAAGAGACAGTCAGCAGACCAACATGAGACTGGAGCATTCAGATAGTGTGTTTATTCAGCCCAATGATCATTATGATTCTATGGTCCTTTTGCCTCTGGTGACCGATTCTTCAATCATCCATTCATTTGACCTAGAATGAGGAAAGTCTCATGCTAGTGGGATACTGTTGTACTGCATGGAGCGACTGACAGCTTGATCTACATGATGCATAATTTGTGTGCACTTCTGCAATGAATCTAGAAGTCAGCTGTAATGGAGGGGAAAAGAAAAAAACAACAAAAAAAGAAGAGATATTAAACAGCAAAATTGGCTGCCTTCAACATAGCACTTCTAGATAAGCTGTAACTTTTGAAGAGTGAGACTTTTCAGGCAGACAGACAGACGGGCAGATACGTGGATAGAATACAAACCAGTACCACTGCTCTGCAATACATTCTACTTATGTGATGCTTCTGGTGTTCAATTTTGTACAAATTGAAACAGAAAGGGTTTGATTTAACTGTGGTCATTTTTAGTGGTGAGAAGTGTTTCTAAAAACACCCCTTATATATATATATATAAAAAAACCTTTCAATATAATGCAGTCTTCTGCAACCTCCAACTAAGGCCTGAAAAATTACCATAAAATTATAACATGTCTAATGCAGTCCACAAAAGCTGATGATTACTGGCTTCACAAGACTTAGGAGGAGCTGTATGAAGAATATACAAGGTAACGTATAATCGGCAATGGACACATAATGCAACATTCCTGTAATTTTGGCCAAAACAGATCATTTGTATTTGAAACGTCACCAAAGATACAGTATCTCTCCCTATTTTTACAGGACTGCATGTGCTGCTTTAGGCCACTTTTGTTGGGCTCCATTATCCATAAGGAGGAAAAGATAGTATACATTTTACTGCTGTATGAATGATTGGAATGGAGCACAGAAATGCCAGCATGCATAAAAATGCACTGAATGAATATTGTGGAGGCGGCTAATTCCTCTATAGATGTCAGTGGATGTCCCGCTCCTGTAGACCATCCAGGGTTTTCACAGCCAACTTCTGATTGGCTCTTTGCCTATTACCACTGACATTTCTCCCACACTGGAAATGGGTCTTTGGAGACAAGAGCAACAGAGTTTAACCAAATTTGTTATCTCCTCCAAAGTTAATTTAACTTTTGCTGACCTCATTTGCTAACTTATGGTAGGGTTATCATTTGGGATAATGACAAGGAAACTGGTTTTCAAATTAACATAAACTAGTGCAGTGCCTGTTCAAAACATGCTGTTCGGACCATCATTTGGACTGCCATAAGTGACCGTGGAGCGGAGCATATGCTGCTACACCTGGAATGTATTCTGCCGCCGTGCCCGGAGCGTGTTCAGACAGGGCCGGACTTTGCGGTGTATGCCGCAGCCTGCCATAATTTTGTTTTGCACGTTCTTGTGAGGTGAGGTAGCTTTGTTTGCAGTGGCCGTTAAAAATGTGCCTGTTCGGAACAGGTCGGACTTTATGGTGTGCGACACAGCCTGTCATAAGTGGCCGTGGAGCGGAGCGTATGCTGCCGCGCCTGGAGTGTATCCTGCCTCGCGGACTACTTTTTACCAGCAAAGCTCAATTCGAGAACCACTCATCCAAACAACTTCACATGCAACACTGCACATTTTTGGGTCTAGAGATATTGGTGCCACAGACAGATGGACGGACAGAGATTTATGGCTTTATAGATAGATGGATAACTGGTCATGATTAGGGACAGGCCCACCAAACCTACAGACAATGTGTCCCCCTGTGTTTCCTATGGCTCTGCTCTGATACTCGAATCATAAAACCAGAACCCACAACATTAACAATTGAAGTACCTACTAGCAGAAATCACACGGAGCCTGTTGGGTTGTATTATAGAAAGCCCAGGGCCATAGTTTCTACATGGCCTGGTTTCAGAGCATGCTGAACAGAAAAGAATCAATTCCTTCTTTCTGATCACTCTCTCTCTCTTTTCATTCACAATTTAAGTTAAGAAAGGTGTGGGTAAAGATTGGTCCGATACTATTGTGGTGACTAATAAACATCACTCCTGTTGTGTCTGGTGTGCTGCAATTTTTCATTACATCAGCCTCACAGACGAACTTGCACAAAGCGAACTGAAGAAATGAAGCAGCAGACAAAACACACACACACACACACACACACACACACACAGTGGCTATAATTAGGTAAGTGCAAAGTTAAATAAGACTGACACTACAAGCCAAGCCAAGCCAAAACAAACTCACACACACACTGTCACAGTTGAGCACACTGAATAGTTTTAATGGATCCTATTTACACAAGCTGCATTTGAAAGCGTGGTAATAATCAACAGGAATGACATGGCATTAAGACTGATATTGACAGTCTGTGTTGAGTAAATGTGCATATATTATGCGGTGTTTCTATACATCTCAGATAGTGAGCTGCTGTATCTAAGTCAGACTGGCTGCAGGGAGCCCTGCAGACAGCTGCTACCTGCTGAGACTGACAGCTCCAAGACTTGCGGCTGAGATTCACAGAAAATTTATAGTTAGTTTATAAATGTTCCTCAGCTGTATTGCTGTTTTTATCAGGTCTTTGTAGCTTCGTGTCTTTGGCACACAAACACATTCAGTGAAACAGGTCGATCACATGGCATCAACATCAGGGTTATGCACGAATGTGACTGAAGCAAATTTAGATAACAGACAGTAAAGACCACAAGGCATGTACTAATCTGGAGAGACACTATCATACACATACTGAATACACTATACACACCATACACACACACATACACACAAATGTCTATCACATCCACATACAGGCATTTTCCCACCTGCCACAGTCACATTTATTTGCTACTCTCTCATACACCCCAAAGCAAAACACTCATGGCTAGAAATATTTACATGGGCAAATGCCAAAAATTTTCACTCATCCTCTCACAACCCGCACACACACAGACACACACATACTGATCCTAGCCTACAGTTAGCAACCGAAACAGTGCAGAGAGAAACATTAGCATTCTGTCAGTGTTTCAGACAAGACTGCACCATCTCTTCACACAGCCAACATGCAGCAGAGCATAACAACAGAAGGTATGCCAGGGAGAGAGGGATGGGGGGTTGGGGGGTGTAGACAGGTAGACGGGATGGAAAGGAAAGTATTTGGTAATACCTACACATTGGAAGTACGACAGCAGAGAGACAGAGTAACACAAAGCCATTGTAACAGCAAAGGCAATGGGGAAATTAAATTAAAAAGATGATGAGAGCAAGTGGGGTACCTTACTATTGAGCCTGGCCTTTCTGGCTTCTTTTGCCTTTCTTTCCCCTCTCTCGGCTGCTTGTCTTCTGCCCAGAGCGGATCCCATCTCACACATGCAGCCACTCTCACAATCACGCTCACACACACTGCTGTAGGTCAGCTACTGTCCCAAAGCCAAAACATCATCCACATGGTCACATCCAGTCCCCCTGCTTCTCATCTTCTCTCTTCTCAGATCGACTCTTGCTCTTTCTTTTCCTTCTCCTTCTCCTTCACTTGTCTTCTCAGAGTTGCACATGCATACTCACATGGCCACTCACACAAATATTCAACTGGCTATGTACACACACACACACACACACACACACACACACTGGCACCTGCGCACGCACAGACAGAAAGGGAGATAGTAAAGGGTAATTTTTGCGGGATGCTGGTGAGAACAAAGAGAGGGAGGGGAGAGAGTGAGAGGAAGAGAGAGGGAAACAGAGGGAAGAGAGAAGCAGAAAGCAGAAAATAAGAAGGAGGGTGGGTGTGGTTTGGGGGGAGATATGGTTATCCAATGTGATAAGAAATGGGGAAAAGAGAAAGATGAAGTGGAAATTTGTGATAAAATATAAAATGGTGCAGGGAGCAGGTGTACCTGCAGGAACTCCTTTATTACCGCTATGTGCTGAGCATGACAGTGGGGGTTTATGATTATGTTCTAAATGAATACACAATATGCTTGTATAAATAAATCATATATACTCAACTTCCAATGTATATGCATACACATAATGTACACATGATGCCCAGCTGCCCCACAAATTGCACAAACACACAACACAAACTACCAATAACCATTTCAAATAGCAATTTCAAATGACCCTCTCTCTACTTCAGGTTTTACTTTGATGTGAACGCATTCTTCTATCTTTGTGTGTGCTTGTCTGTGTGAATGTGTCTGTTTGTACTTTTATTTCTACTCAAATAAATCTCTCTCCTATATTCAAAGAACTGCATTTTTCTTCCTTGTAAGGGATTATCCATAAACAGAGATTTGTGTGTGAGGGATTCCCCACTGGAAATATCTGTGCGTGTGTGTGCGTGCGTTTGTGATATGCAGAAGTACTGCATCATATTTCATAATTGCTGCAGTTGGAATAACATTGCACTGATTGGAGGGCTTAGGCATTGCCCCATAAGACAACTACAATGAGCTACATTCTCTGTGTACTTGCATTGCAAAGTGAAAATCATGCAGGACTGCCATTCATAAATATAAGCTGCTGCATCAATAGAAAGGTGTAGGAGGAATCTCATTACTCTGCGATGTTTAAGGCGAAGCATTTTGTGATTTATGCTTTCCCACATACTACAATAATTTGGCACTGTGTGTGTCTTAGCTTAGCTTCACACTGGACATGCACATGATAGACCCTTGTTATCCAAAGAGCTAGCACATTATGTCATTTGATACTGTGTTGGTGACTGATAGTCATTAGCGCTTATGAAATAGCTTAGCACTGGCAGGGTTCACTGTGACCACATTACCAACTAGTGCGTTACTAAGTGCTCTCTACTGTGTGAGGCTTCAGCTTCTACCCACCCCCCATCCTAGTTATCTATGTGGCCAGAATGCCCAGGGGTTTCACATGTATCTGTGTATGTGTATATTATATATACTGTATGCACAGTATACGTATATTTGTGTACAGTATATATATGGGTCTGTTTGTGTGTTTATGAGTGTGCTGCATCCTGCAAAAATATAAATGAGAAGGAAGTTTACTGTGTGCATGCGGAGCAATGGTGTTAAAACAATAAATAAATAAATAAATAAAAAAACAGCAAACATATCGTAAAAATCCTGCCAATTAATGTTGATGACAGAGGCCATGAAGAGGACAGCCATTTATTCCCGATCACATTAACTGTCTGCTCGTCAGACTCCTGGATAGTATCTTGGCAGCATGACAAAATTCACAGTCTGAGGTGGTATGGCTCACAATCTTCCTGCATCACATCACAGTTCTCTGCGGACATAAATTTGGCCACAATCTGGGTACAACTGGCAACTTATTTGTTCTCCATGATCTCTGCTGATGTGATTCCCATTAGCTTTCCACACAAACATATAATGGAAAAAAAACAAGCCATGGGGCATTGCTGATGGGCTGGCTCACACTGTGATCTGATTTGGTGAAGTGTAGAAGAAGCACTCAAAGCACAATCCAGACAAATCATAACATCAGCAATGGTTGCTAAACTGGATATTTAACTGAGTGAAGGGAAATCTGTGGTTTAAGTATGTGTTTTTCATTTAGTAGAGCTATTTTTTCATCTTCCAATTTTGACTCTGCATTTTAATGTTATTATGATATTTCTTCCTCCTGTCCACCAGCAGTTGACAGTAATACTGTGTGGGGTTTGGAACTCAGTTCAGGGACATTGTCTAAATTGATCGTTGATCTTCGTTGGCTTCCAATAGCTGGATCTGACCAGAGCTGTTAAGAGATAGATGTGTCAACTGGGGGCCAAAATGTTCCACAGTCATGTGATTTATATAGCTTATTTTATTTCCAAGCTAGGATTTATACATGTGTTTTCCATGAGGAACAGCTTTTATATGCTTAATGTCTGAAATATTACATATTTATATAAGTACGGCAGAGGTAATTACATACCAAAATGCCAATATGTGTGTCCAATGTAGCAATGACATTGAGTGTGATTTTGGATGTGCAAGTTATTGGAGTATTGAGTCAATTCAATTGTACTCTGGTGAGTAAGGCTCTAATAAGGTCTTAGTTACTTGCTGCTGTATGTGACTTACTGAGCTGTAAAATAATTTGATTGATCTTTCTTAATGTTCTTAACATTAACATATTTTTCTTACCTTTATTTATGGTAAAGAAATTTTTTGATAATTTACAAAAAAAAAAAAAAAAAAAAAAAAAAAAAAAACAGCCAGGGTGACTAAAAACCAAGGAGGGTCAGCAAGCCAAGTGTTTTCACAACAAACAATTATTTGGCAAGCAAAAAGTAACAATTATATCAGTTATTAGAGACAAAATGGTTCCTCTGCAACCTCATATAACTTACGATAAACAGCAAATTCAAGTTCATCCAGCGAGATGTACATGTTGATATTTGTCTGTTGGATGTGTAAGAAGGCAACTCATTCTTATAATGTTCCCTATAACAAATTTGTTAAGCTGATGGCATCTCAGGGCTTCTTGTATGAAACTGTTTTGCAGTCCCTCTGCCACAAATTGCTTAGGTTAGCTTTACATAACAGTGGAGATGCCAAAGTTTTGACAAACACTGATTATGCAGCGTCACTCAACATAAGCATCATAAAGCTTCACTGAAGTGTTGGGGCATGCAGATACAGTTTGTATATACCAATCAGCCACAACATTAAAACCACCTGCCTAATACTGTGTAGGTCCTCCTCGTGCCGCCAAAATAGCTCTGACCTGTCGTGGCATGGACTCCACAAGACTTCTGAAGGTGTCCTGTGGTATCTGGCACCAAGACGTTAGCAGCAGATCCTTTAAGTCCTGTAAGTTGTGAGGTGGGGCCTGCATGGATCGGACTTGTTTTTCCAGCACATCCCTCAGACTGAGATCTGGAGAATTTGGAAGCCAAGTCAACATCTTGAACTCTGTGTCATGTTCCTCAAACCATTCCTGAACAATTTCTGCAGTGTGGCAGGGCGTATTATCCTGCTGAAAGAGGCCGCTGCCATCAGGGAATACCACTGCCATGAAGGGGTGTGCTTGTTCTGCAGCAATGTTTAGGTAGGTGGTACGTGTCAAAGTAACATCCACATGAATGCCAGGACACAAGGTTTCCCAGCAGAACATTGCCCAGATCATCACACTGCCTCCACCTGCTTGCCTTATTCCCATATGCATCCTGCTGCCATCTCTTCCCCAGGTAAATGACACACGTGCACCTGGCCATTCACATGATATAAAAGAGAATATGATTCATCAGACCAGGCCACCTTCTTCCATTGCTCCATGGTCCAGTTCTGATGCTCACAAGCCCATTGTAGGCACATTGGGTGGTGGACAGAGGTCTCAGCTTGCAGCCCCATATGCAGCAAGCTGCCGTGCACTGTGTTCTGATACCTGTCTATCACAGCCAGCATTCATTTTTTTCAGCTATTTGTAGGACAGTAGGTCTTCTGTGGGAGCATTTTTCACAGCTAATTGTTTACAGTTAAATTGCGTTTAAACACTTGTAGACCAGACAGGCTAGCCTTCACTCCCCACACGCATCAATGAGCCTTGGGCGTCCATGACTCTGTCGCTGGTTCACCAGCTGTCTTTCCTTGGACCACTTTTGGTAGGTACTGACCACTGCATACCAGGAACGCCCCACAAGACCTGCCATTTTGGAGATGNTTGGTAGGTACTGACCACTGCATACCAGGAACGCCCCACAAGACCTGCCATTTTGGAGATGCTCTGACCCAGTTGTCTAGCCATCACAAGTTGGCCCTTGTCAAAGTTGCTCAGATCCTTACGTTTGCCAATTTTTCCTGCTTCCAACACAACTTCAAGAACTGACTGTTGACTTGCTGTCTAATATATCCCACCACTAGACATGTGACATTGTAACCAGATGATCCATGATATTCACTCTACCTGTCAGTGGTTTTAATGTTGTGGTTGATCATTCTATATATCATATTGTCATGCAGTGGATACATTTTTTTTAAGGAATAAGAGTTCACAAATTTAAACTGTCACTGAGTCAGACTAGTTCAACTGCTTTAACAACTAAGTAACTAATGGAACAGCAGATTGGACAGTTACCACGACTGTGCCAGACTGAGAGTTCTTTGTCCCATTGCAAGAAAGCCCCCCATTCTCCAACCCTCATCACATGTCCAACCTCCCACACTCAGAGACTTTAGACCCACACACATGCACTCTTGCATACCCAAAAGTACATTATGTCAAATTTGCATGTAGTGATCCAGTGTGGTTACTAGGAGCAGTGAGGGGTGAGGAGGCATGGTCTGGGTGGGGGGGTTAAAAAAAGAATGGATGACTTCTATCAGTGGCCTCATTCTAAACCTTACCCCAAGGCTAATGGGCTCCATACCAGCAAAGTAGGCTAATGTTTGACCTCTTCCAACTGGGGCAAAGCTTCCTGCAGGATGAACAGCTATTATGACAGACAAAGCAGCAGTGGTCAACTATAACAGGAATTTCCTTTTAGTACTGTTAAATAATCATGAAAAAAATAAATATATTAAACTAGCCAATCAGAAAAGAGACAGAGCCAAGCCTCATTCTTGCATCACTCTGCAACAATCACTTCCCGCATTCCACCAAATGTAGACACAAGTGCATATTTGGTTTTTATTTACCACTGTCTGGACAGAAACTTTAAAAAAAAAGTCAAAGTCAGAGAACCCTCTGCAATTTGACTAGGATATGGCCACGGAACTGTGCAGTATCATGCTTACGCTAGGGACATTAAGCAACAACAGTTGGAAAGACCACTACAGTGACCAGAACTATGTATGTACTCTTTTGCGCATGCATCCACTCAGTCAACCGTAGCTGGCAGATCTACTACGGCAAAAATCCAGGTTTCACATAGATGGTACTACATGAGTTTAAGGTAAGTGGATTTTACATTGTTATTTACCAGTAATTTTTTTTTT
>VXCM01001550.1:0-68547 GCA_014773175.1 Lucifuga dentata | reverse complement strand
ATATATATATATATATATATATATATATATATATATATATATATAGGCATGTACTTTCAATGATTTTACAATTTCAGTGAAGGATATTAATTATATTGAGGTTTTTTTAAGACATGTCACATTCCGTAATGTCAGGTAATCCAGACAATAGTGGCATTATGTTTTATATGGTAAATCTAAATTAACAGATTTGTTTATATCATACAACACTACAAACCTCATCTTCTGAAATAATTTTGTCCTCCAAATGATCTTTGGTCCTTTTAAATGACATTTTTCACAGCTAATTGTTTACAGTTAAATTGCATTTAAACACTTGTAGTCCATAGTCCGTTCCCGTAGTCCATTCGTAAAGTGGTGTTGGTTATTGACTTAAACGTCCATGGCTATGGCAGAACCACAGATCTACTTCCGGTCACCGTAGCTGTCTTCCTAACCGTCACTGCTTAATGTCCCTAATATTTCATACTTTACAAAACCACAAACGTTTTTTTTTTTTATAAAAAGAACCAAACAATACAATTCAAAAACATCTCCTATAATGACAAGTGTCTCTGTTCTGAAACACACAGCTGACATAAATTATTCAGCAACAGAGTCAGAAAAACCTTAACTATGGTTTATTCTGCCATCCAAACACCATCCTCTCCAAAAACACTGCTATGAATGATAACACAATGTAAAGAAAAAAAAAACAAAAAACAAAAAACAATGGGGTTCACAGCACATTACATTCACNCACAATGTAAAGAAAAAAAAAACAAAAAACAAAAAACAATGGGGTTCACAGCACATTACATTCACTTTTGGTGCTGTTCAACGAGACAGTGTCAGTGGTGCAAAATTCATGTTTATTTTGTTCCAAAATTTAATCTGCTCCAGTTCCACTGGACTACGCAATACTCGGCTCACCATTAAATTCCCTCTTTATAAGCCATTACTGTGTGAACATTGTGCATGTCATACCAATGTAGCAGAATAGCAGCACCTCATACCAGACTGAGGAGACAAGAGACAATATTTGAAAGGACGACTCGCCCTTCTCATCACATGAATGTCCCTCTAATTCATTTCTTTTCACTCTCTCTCTTTCTGGCACTCTCATCAGAATGGAATCAAAACATTTACAGTTCTTGAATATGTAAGAGTTGATCAAAATAGCAGAGGATCCAACAATGATTCCTCTCTTTGTAAGATATCACTTCCATAACATCATCAATGTCCCACGCTTAGATTTACTTAGGCTTTTTTAAATTGTAACAAAGACACAACAAAGCATGCAGGCATCTATACAAATAAACACCACAGCACTATGAACGTTAGCAGACCATAAGTCTATAGTCCTCTTTTTTCAGGTTTCTCACTCTCTTTATTTCTGTCTTAAATCTCTCATATTAAATATCTCTGAACACTTCTGAAGTCCAGCAAAAGGAATCAGACCCTGACAAATGCAGACTCGTTTTTATTGCATATCAACTGGAGGTCTGCACAGGTCCACTCAGTTTGAGACCCCACCCAGGGCTTAAGTTGGGAAGGGTCTAAGTTCCATTCAGTCTAAAGGGGTTGGGTAGAGCCCACTGCTGTTGCCACAGATCTATGTCTTATACCCAAGTGGACAACATGAACTCTGAGGGGAGACAAGGAGAGCAAACTGAAAGGAAAAATGGAAGCAATCTTTGCCGATGTAAGGAACAAGTTGAAAAAAAATCTGCTTGTTTCTAGGTGGAGCATAATGCTGCTGCCAGTGTTTTTGGATCTGGTCAGATTATCAAGTCTATTTTGGATCGAAGTCACTTTCAGGTCAGGTCTCTTTTTCTGAAAAGTGATTTATGCACGTTGGGTTCAGGTAGGTTTTCCATGGATCTCTTTCAGATTAGGTCCCAAACTTCGGACCTGTGAAGACCTGTAGTATCAATACTATATATCCATGAAGAGGAAGACTGATTTAAGAACAGTAAGTTTTACTGGTCATTTGAAGTTTGTTACACAGCATGGGGAGGCTTGTGGTTACTATTCATACTGCATTTCCCATAATCCCATATAGTATGTCCAGAGATTCCTTGTGGTTGCAGTTGTAAAGATAAAGCTGAGCTCATCTCTATTACTGTTAGTAATTGGACTACTGGATCAGTGTTGTTCCACGCTATGTACAGAAACACTCACAATTGGCAGCGGGTATACTGGCTTTAAGAGACAGACTCTCAGCAAGCTGGTGACACACAACAACAAGATCGCTGCACTAGTGAATGCACAGTCATATCATAATCCATATATCATGTTGAGAGGGGGCGAACCCCAGGATTAGTGGCTGCTTTTGCATCTGAATCACCTCTGGGATTTAACGGCTCCTTACTTTGTTAGTCTTGAACTTGTCCAGCTGGACAGGACAGGAGCCGACTGTACATTCTGCCTGTAGAGCAGTTGCTGCTGCTGTTTATCAGCTCTGTTTCTTTCTCATTTAAAGTGTTCATAGCCTTGTTATTTGAACATGGGTATTTAATCACTGATGGTGCAGCAGGGGGAAATTAGAATTCATGGATAAACAGCAAAATGCAAATGAGTTCTAAACAATATTAGCTTCCACAAGAAATTTTAGCAAAAGATAAAAATAGTGTGCAAGTGTGGAAAATGAATCACAAAAGCTGTTGGTATTGCCACTGAAGCACTGAAATGTGCTTAAAACAACAATGTACAGGAATCAAGAAATATAACATTATATAAACTTTCTTACCAGTGTAAATCTCCTGTCCTCTGATGGGGCTCCATGCAAATGCATTCAATTCTGCTGTCTTCCTGTCCTACGCATGTACACTAGCAAAAACACAAATAAGTACCCATATCCACTTCAAGGACTTCAAGGACTCCTACAGCCATCTATTGCATATGTTGATATGTTGGTCTGATCAAGTATTTGATTGTCGGTGGACAAATGCTGATATTCTGTCTTACTGTCTTGCTTTAGCTTTGGTTTAAGTTGGAAATAAACCTTAGCTTTTCTCCTCCATTCTAAATAGAGTGTTGAGAGTGGGAGAAAATCCCCCAGTTAGTGTTGTAAAAGATCCAGTTCCAATTCGTCTGATTGTGGAGAATATATTTTACATGTCAGGCAAACAAGTCAGAGAATTACTGTGCTACCTGCTAACTATTTTGGTAGAAATAAGAACACAGATTTGGCTTTGCAATCTTTTCCTTCAGCTGTCCAGAAAAATAAGTGCAATAAAGCAAAAATAAATACTGTTGCTGCCTTTGCTCACTGGGGGAGAGAGAATTGAAGGAGTGGCAAGGAACTGAAATGGTAGAGTAGCAGAGATGGCCTCTTGTTACACAGGTGAACTGACTGTAGTGTACAGTTAGTGTAGTGTGCAGTTCATCTTGAAATATATATTTCACATTGTATTTGGCCAATTAATCTATAAGAACTTGCAGGATTTGAAATTCAGTGTCTTGCTCAAGAACAATTTAGAGAGATGAAACAGAGCTGCTGCAGGGGTTAAACCTAAGAACATTTGTTCAGTTGGTATCATTGCTGTAACCACTTGCCCATCATAATACATGAAAAGCATTTGATGTTGTGTGTATGAGACACTGGGAAGTGCCACAAAGCAGGATCTCTTCAGGGTGATGGAGCATGTAATGCAGCTGCTTGGTCTTACCTTAGTGTGAAGCTTAGACAGCTGCTTTTCATCCAGGTAGGTCTGAGTGTAGACACGTCTTTTATAGCGGAACTGAAACACAATAAAACAAACATATGATGCTAAGCATTTTAGCTTGTACCTTTTCATTTTTTGTGTCTTGACTGCTCAAAAAACAAAAACAAAAAAAAACCAAACAAACAAAACAAAAAAAATAAAAAAAAAACAGTGACGAGATCCATCCATCAATCCACCTTCTGTAACCATTTATCCCATTCAGGGTCGCGGGGGGCTGCAGCTTATCCCAGCAGTCACAGGGCGAGAGGCAAGGTACGCCGTGGACAGGTCGCCACGGTGACAGGATAATACTGTTTATTATCAAACTCATTTATCATCAAAGTACTTCACGTCAAATTGATTTCAATGAATATGACTTGTGCTGATGTGTGTGTCTCTGTGCACGTACACGTCAGAGAGTGAGAAAAAAAAAGATAAACAGAGATATTCTGAATTTAACAACCATGGAATGATATTAGGGAACCAAATATCTCCCTGATGCAGCTGTCATCTTTTTCCAGTTGCCCTCCTCTCCTCTCATCTTTTCTCCATTTTATATCCAGCTTGACACAGCTACCTTGCAGTTTGACTGTGGAATATAAGTAATTTGCAAAACAACAAAACATTTACCACGTGAATTAAAAAACAGTGCATTCATTTTGGGGAGAGTTAAGCAACTCATGATTGTTTTTCTCGTTTCACTGAGTCTGAAAAACTGTTGTTGTATAACTAGAAATTTTGCAAAGAACAGACAGCTGAGCACTGAGGAAAAGGTGCTGAATGTATTTTGCACACAATTCTGACAACAGAACACCAAGCAAGTAATGAGAAAATGACAAAATTCTAGGATTTATTACTGAAATGATTCTATAGAGGTTTAGAGTGAAATGAGAACGTAACCATTTTTATTTTTCTTTTGTTTTGTACATTTTGAACAGCAAATACTGGAGATCTCATGAGACAAAAATCCTGGTGCATCATTTATTATCAGTCAAACTTTATACTGGATCCTATCTAGACAAAATCAGATTTATTGATTGGTTCTTATGCCTGAGAATGTCCATTGTTTTTTTGAAATGCTACTTAGTTTGTACTGCATTTTCACAATCCATTAGTGGTAGAGTGCAATCACACCCAAATGACTCCTAAATAAGAGAATCATAAACTGCTGTCAGCCATGTCAGCACAACTAATAATACTGATGACATCCATCAGTTCCACAGCACCTGTGATACTGACTACTCTTTTGTGTGAAGCATTTCTGTTTTAATCTTTCACGTTGAGGTCAAACTCACTTCTTCACTTCTGCCACAGCTTTTGTTATGGGTGGCACAGCATTCACAGCATATGTCGCCTGGCCCCATTCTGTCTTTTTCTCCTTGGATAAGCTCGAGGTAAAATTGCCAATTCGCAAATGTCTGTCAGGTTCTACATTACATTACTAGTCCTTTCAAAGAAATGTTGCTTCTCATAAAGAGGAGATTTGGGGGCAATGATATATACAAATGTGCATTTATGTGCCTGAGCTGATGAGACTTCACTGCGTACAGATGTCCATATGCATGTTTGATTAAGACCAACTTTACTGTATGTTTGGGAAGTTCTTAAACGCACTGATTAAGTACTTGTGCAACACACGCTTTGATAAATTAAATCCCTGGTCAGGACTTTGAGTCATACTCTTTTTCTTTTTACTGTACACTGGGTCATATGAACAGAGGAGTTTAAAGGATCATATCATCCATTTTGCATGTTTGAGCCTTATATATTCCATTTTCATACATATAACGTTACTGACAATCATTTCCCAAAGCATACTACTGGAAAGGTGAGTTAAAAAAATGTTTTCCTACCTTCCAGACCGCCATTGGTTTCAGTTCATTCTGGTACGCTATTAAAATCAACTTCTTGATACTTGAAACATTCTTGGGATAGGTAATCCATCATCACGAACAAGATGTATATTCAGGTTTTTCGAAGTTTTGTAATTTTAGCGTTTAAGCACATTAAAAAGCATGGAGTGAATGCATGTCTCCATCGGGGAATATAGTCCCAAAAGAACACCTGCGTTTATCAAAAAATTTTAACGACCATGACTTCATAATTTTGCTAACTATTAGCAGGCGAAACATCAATTTTTAAGGTGGGTGTATCACTTGAATATTTGATTTTGAAANGTAACTATTAGCAGGCGAAACATCAATTTTTAAGGTGGGTGTATCACTTGAATATTTGATTTTGAAAAATTAAGAGACTTTGCACAATATCAGGCAAGCTGAAATGTGGTTTTATCCTTTGGGAAATGATTGTCAGTAACATAACATGTATGAAAATTGAATATATTAGGCTCAAACATACAAAATGGATGGGATGATTCTTTAATAAATGGGGGAATTCATAAAACACGACACAAAATTTACCACGTCGATAAGGGCAAATAGCATCATGCAGTCATGTTTCCTCATTCATAAATGGCAATTACCAGCCACAGTTTGCCTTGAAAGAGGCAAACTGTGGCTGGGCCTATTTCTTTATTCACATGTCAGGGAAGCAATTCATAAAACACACCATCACACAAAAACACACCATCATGTGTGCCAGACTCCCAGTGTGTGTATCTCTTATCTTTCTTATGTTAGTGTCAGTGTGTTAAAATGTGGAGCTCTAAAGCTTACTTTGCTGATTTAACAACAGCTACATATACAGCCTTATCAATCCTACCTTATAACATCACCCTTCAACACCATTCCTAGGTTAGAAAACAAATCCTAAAAATCAGCTGAATATTCAGAGCAGACTCTTGTCTGAGGCTACAGAAATGACTGAGATATACATATATTTTTGCTACTTTGCAGTGTAGGGAAAATGCAGGTTAAGCAGTGGTTGTGATGTTCTTGGGTTCCTCTATGTGCTCCATGTCAGTGCAGAGGGATGGAAAAAGAAATTAATATGCAATCTAATCCAAGCAGGTACTACGTTCTAAAAAATAACGTGTATCTTCAACAAAGAAAATCAATGTAGCAATTTGCATCAAGCATTTCACATTGTTCTAACATGGTAAAATTAAGTGCACAAGCCAAGAGAAAGATGAGTTCTCCTCCTCTACATGTAGCTCTTCCTCTACATTTAAATGTAGAAACACCTGAATAAATGTTTACCACTGTGTCATGGTGCAGTGTTTAAGTACCCATTTAACAACTGGAAGACTGGAGTTTGAATCTCAGGTTGGACAGGAGAAGAGACATAGGAAGAGACAAAAAAAGAGGAGAGATGCACCCATATCTCACAATGGGATGAACATGCCCACATCAGCAGAAACATATCTGCAATGGACAAACCTGCCCACATGGAACAGACACACCCACAGGAGAGAAAAGACACACCTGCTTCAGTAGAGACATGCCCACATTGGCCCACAATTGAAAGGATATGTTCTTAATTAATTAAAGAGACATTTTAGAATTTCTGAGCAAGCAGTAGCGTAGTTAAATAATAATCTCCCCATACACGGTCTGATGAAAAAACTGAAGCTCAAGGGGACGAATACATTTTTATTAGGTTCTCCATTTCCTGACACATCATAAAATTAGTGAAAAACGCCTGCCAGTCACAATAACACCTGACATTTTTACACTACTGTCTATAAAGCCACAGGTCTTTATATCAATTTTTGTCTCTGATCACAAACAATGATGGACAAGCACTACAATTATCTCTGGGTGATGACAGCGGTGGCAGATAAAACACTTTCATTGAGCGTAGGATTACTGCTGCTGCTGCGTTTGACTGACACATCATGACAGAACAAAAACACTGCATGCACAAGGACATAAACACACACAAAAACACACTCCCAACCATATGCTGTGTGAGCACATATATGCATCAGTAATACATACACAACTTATACAACATCAAAAAGACTTCATCAGCTACTTTTCAGTGGCAACAGGATGACTGACAGATGACAACAACGGTTAGCATCTATGAGGAAAATGACCTGCTCACACTCTTAAAAACCTTATACATACCCATGATCCCCCAGTGGACCTACCTCCAGGTAAGGTACAGGAGCGATTGAAGGGAATGGATATTCCCTTAGCTGTCTTTCCTCATCTAGAAACTTGCCAGCCTTGCCGTTGTAAGCCGGCTGGAACAGGCCATAGTTGAGTACATCCTTCAGGCTCTGGTTCAGAGTACAAAGAATCCGCTGTTTGGACAGCCAGATAGGAGCATCCACATTAAATTTCAAGCATTTCTATAGAGGAAAGAACACAGAAGAAGAGGAAAGGGTTAAGCATTTTTCATTTTACTAAATACTACACATATATCACACTTCAGGTAGAGCTTGAAGAGTGTTATTTTACTGATTTGCATAAATATAGCTTTTAAACCTCGAGAAATGTGCTAAAATATTAAACAGGGTCTTATTCATAAAATGCAGTGGTCAGGGCAGAAGATAATACCAAGCTAGACCTTTTATTATTGCTAAGTAATTCAAAAATGTGTGCTAACATTTTGCTATTAATGTTCACTAAAGGTCATTCTAAAAGCCAACAGCAGACACACTGCTGATGCAATCAAAATCAGATTATAAGAGTAGCCCTTATTAAAATACTCTTCTGACAACAAGCTTTGAGCAACACACACTGTGAGAGGATTCTTAAAAAAAACCCACAGTAATCACACAGTGTCACACTAAGTGCAGCGATAATTGAAGCTCATTCATAAGCTTTGCCTCCATTAATCAGTGGACCGGTGTTCCACTAAGGTAGCATTGTTGTAAGGTGTGTGACACTTAAAAGCCAATGAAGATCAGCGAGTTAATGAGCTGATTCATATTTACAAGTCATGCTTTATAATGCTTCATCTGGTGTTAAAGTGATATTGACATGTTAAATCGGCAAAGTAAAATAAAAATACTCCTTCTGCGCTGCACAATTTAAAAGTTTGACACTAAAATGAGAGGTAAACGCACACATTAACCTCCATAATGTGTGACTGCTGTGTGCATGGGGTGAAGGAGTGGCAGGTGGTGTGTGTGTGTGTGTGTGTGTGTGTGTGTGTGTGCGCACGTGCAGTGGGAGAGCACTGAAGATGAGGCTTAATGAATAAGCTCTGCACCACGAGAATGTGTGTGACATCGGATCAAAACTCATCATTTAAAGACTGACTGATCAGCTGAGTGGATTGATCTATTAAATTCATTGATCACTAACATGTGAGGCAAATACATGAATGAAACAGCCTTCATTTTTTTGTGACAGTGTTTTTAATGGATAGCTCCCCTGACATGTAAATAAGGGAATAAGTTCTATGAATCTGGCCCCTTATGTCTTTACATTTAAGTAAGACTACATTACATTAAAATGTGAGGGTGGCTGTTCCTGAGTTCTAAACGTGACTTTGGGACATGATGTTTGTTTGTGGAGCATGTTCTCTCAGTGTCTGCATGGATCTGCTTTGGTTTCCCCAAATTGAAAACTCTAACTTACGCATAGGAATCTGAGTATACTGTATGTGTAAACTGCCTGTCTCTCAGCCCCCCCATAACATTGGGGAAAAAAAAAAAAAAAAAGCAAGTGTAGGAAATGTACACTTCTGATTGTGCATTACCTGTGCTCTAAAAAATTAATCAATCAGCTGGTCAATATGTAACAACAACATCTAATAGTGCAGGAACCATCTTAAGTCATACATGAAATTGTTAATTGGTAGGAAAAATGTAAAAAAAAAAAAAATATATATATATGCACTAGACTGAAACCCCTACTCTAGAATTGTAGTGGTGCTTTCCTTCCAATATAATACTGATTTTAGAAATAAGGTAAAGTTGAATAACATTTGACAGAATATCACTTATTAAGTTTATTATGCTGCATTTGTTTTATCAAATGAATGAATATATTACAAGTCTATCTGTTATCCAGTGCATCCAGAATGTAATGCACTATGTTGTAATGGGTAGGAAAAGCACTACCACCTAGTTACCACATCGTGGAGCCTGAGCTACAGATGGCAGAGAGAGAGAGAGAGAGAGAGAGAGAGAGAGAGAGAGAAGCAACTAATAAATCAATCACTACAGCCTGCAGTATGGATTCAGAACTTCAACATGACGCTACTGACACACCAACAAGTAACAAATAAAAACCATGACATGGATACACAGATGCAGATGCATACATGCAGTCTGACTAAACATCAGTATATCGATTTCAAAATCATAGCTCTGCAAATCCATTCCACGATTTTCACTATGGTCTGGCACAGACAACATACATGTCCCACACGTGACTAGAGAAACTTGCAGCTCCTCGGTTTGTCTGTGGTCTTTTCTTGCAGTTACCAAACTGGAAAAACATCATGTTTTAAGATTCATAAAACAGAATCTTAAAACATCAAGTTTTAAGATTCTGAAGGCAACAAATAGGCTGTCCACCAGCAAAACATACATATTTTATATTATATATATTATTTATATTTCTATAAATAATGTTTATAAATATAAATGTATTATTTTCTATTAATTTACATTACATAATATATTCTATCATTCCAACACTCCAACTTCATGCCAGTCACTGTTTCTCGTCTCTGATGAGTATCTCTGCAGATGTTACTGTTTTTTTCCTTGTAAGGACCATCATCAAATAATAATTCCACAGAATCAACAACAAATTACTCTGTGTGAAGGCTTATATTTCCTACATTGACAGAACTCATTTCTGCAGCTCCACTGATAAATGAAGGAGATTATGTGAATAGCAAGTGTTTGAACTGTTTTAATCTGCAGCTAAAAACAGAATAGGCAAGCCTACAAGGCCACAATTAAAACAACAAAGTGTGTCTAGCTATAAGCAAAATATCCCTAATCAGTTTGAACTGTTTTTGTCTTCATCTTAAGTTACTGCCAAGCATTTTTAGTCCCCAACAGATTACAGTTGAATTAATAGAAAAATATGACATTCCACTTTATCATCCAATTCGGAAACCTAAGTCTGGTAAATGGTGAATGAGTGGGCTCAGCTTTATAGAACTTTTGCTATCAACTTACGCTTTGATTCTGTCAGCAATTTTTCTCATTTCTATTCACACTCCTGAACTGCTGCTGCTACTGTGACACATTTTTTCCAACAATTATGTGCATATGCACTCATTAATATTTCATCCCCACTGGTGTGATACAGGAGGCTCTGTTCTCTCAATTTTGTTATTAAAGATGTTTAAAAAAAAAAAAAAAAGNTTTAAAAAAAAAAAAAAAAGGAAGCTCCACTCTTTTGTTCTCTCACTGACATGGTGAATTGTGTTATCAGTGCTGCAGGGAGGATGGAGTTCTATTTTGACCGTGAAAGTGCTTAAATCAGGTTCAACTAATTCTTATCAGCTGTTCTGGAACAAAAAACTTGGGGTATGCCATATGCTTCAAGGTCAGCTTTAAGGATTACTTTACCAGTTTTGGTACATCCTGAACACTGAACTGGTTCTCAAATGACTGTTTTTGGACTTAAATCTCATATTGAAAACTGAACTTGTGAGATATGATCCAGATGTGTGAGGCTTTCAAAATCCAACCATTGCTACAAATTCTCTCCTTCCAGCCTGCAAAGAACCTATGCTGGTTTTTGTACAAAATACAATTTCTGTGTAATTCTCACTCTGATGTAAGTCCTCTGCATAAGCTTGTCTGATTGCACAAGCAGTTCTTTACAATCTATCAGTTTGTTCTACAACCATTACAAAAGTGGCAGGTCCTGNTGGCAGGTCCTGTCCTGCCACTTTTGAGCTTCAAATGAAAAGGGGCTGTTTCTGCAGTACTTTTCTGCAGTGCTATTTTTGCTTCAATCCTACCAACAGGACAAAATGAACACAATCTGTGGCAGCTTAAAGGTGAACCTGAAGGACCGCACTTGCATCTTGAATTTTAAAAGTTTATAATTTCTTATAAAAAAATGTCCCTATTTTTCGACAGCTATGCCTAGGACCTTTTCTTATTTTTAAATGTACTTCTGTTTTACTGTTAAATCTCCATTTTCTGAATTATTAGCCTAATGACAACTGATAACAGGCCTCCTGCCTGCTTATCAACGCTACCACATCATTCAGAATAACCTTTGCATTTTGATTGGTAATCACTTGCCATCTGGAGTACCAGAAGGGAATTTTCATGGCGGGTTGTCTGGTGTTTGTTGTCTCTAGCAACACTTAAACAAAAAGTTTTGTTTTTTGTTTTTTTTAAATAACAGGCTGTTTGGTCCAGCATTAGACTTAGAGCCCACTCAATTCAGGTGTAGTGGGGTTACAAAATTATCATTCTTAAAGTCATCTTTCTCCCCTTGCAAATTTTGGTGTATTCTGTCTTTCGTTATGTTGTCATCCAGTCGACCTGACAACTTAACATTGAGTATCCTACTTCCCACTTGTTAGAAATATCAACAACTACATGATCATACAAGCTGGATAACATGGACAAACACGCAGCAAAAGACGCAGGCACACACAGCTCTTTATAATCAACGTCCTCACTGTCAATCTGTTTCCTCATTATGTTCCAAATAATCACTGCTTTGCTGATATAAAACCAAATATGTTGTGTCTGTGTGGCATTATCACTCTCCTGGAAGCTCTGAATCTCTGTGGAAAGATGGTGGCTCGCTCACTAACTGCTAATCTTGGAGGACACTTCTAATTTAATATACTGTATTTACTTCTAATTGTTTTGTGTCAGTGTATTTGTCCTATTAATTATGCTGGATACACTTTCTTTTAATTTTACAATAATAAACTTATAAACAAAAGTGACCTGCTGTATCCTGCAACAGTACGCAAGTCGAGTCAAGCTTTCAATGGACGGACTTGGTAGCTGTGAACAGTCTAAACTTGTGTACGAAGACCTAAAATGAGCTGCAGTGGTATCCATGCAAATTCAACCAAGTGTTCAGTATTCAGGTTTTCTTTGTTTCGTTATTGTTGTTGCTGATGATTATCCTCTAAAACAGCTGATGCATGCTGGTTTGTTTTTGGTCTCAGTGGTACAAATGAATGTCTCTACTAATGAATTTCTACCAGAGTAGATCCTGTAAAGCATTTTGTTTCTGCACAGTCAAATGGAAAGCTGGGATATGTACTATGAAAACACATTTTTAAATGACCACCTATCCATACACAGCATCACCAAATCCACCAAAACAGAAACCTTGCTTCAGGATTAACAATATAATGAAGCACCGAAGTACAGGGGCTTAAGTTTGTATATAAAGCTACTGTGGCAGAAACTTTTCCAAATTCCTACTCCCTACTGGCTTCTTTTCTGATATAGCTGAATACTTAAATCACAGGGGAATGCACGGAACTTGTGTGAGAGGAAGTTGTTTTTCTGCAAATGCAGAAAACATCAAATATAGGTTTGAAAAGCTGCATCTTCACTTTGAGATCAATTCATTAAACTGAGACAGGATGGAGGATTGGAGATCGTGAAAGCTCGGGATTGAGAAGGCCACTCAGGACAATCTTGTCAAAATTGAGAGAACTTGCTATCTAAAAACAGACACACAACAGCATATAAACACAGATATACACAACTGTAACTTTTGCTATAATACCTATCGAAATGCCATTATAAGACTTCATACCTACAGGCTGTCGTACTTTACGAGAACTCACTTCTCATTAGATTGACCTCAGAATGCTTGCGACAGGTCACCCCTTAAACAGCTCTGAAAGATGAGCTAAAACCACAACAGAAAATAAGGTAAACTCAGAAAAATCATGGTATTAATTTCATGGATGACTAAAAAAAAAAAATGTAACTTGATCAAAAAAAAAACCAAAAACCTCTAAACCACTAAAGTCACTTTGTAAAAGAGTGATAAGTAATTACAGAAAGTGAAGACTGATACATACATACAATAAAATGAATAAAGCCACTCTGGACTGTAAACTGTGATAGAGTTAAAAAAAAAAAAAAAAAANAAAAAAAAAAAAAAAAAAAGTTCCTTGTGGTGTCATCTGTCTTAAAAAAAGAAAAAAAAATCCCAAATCCTCCAGGAATTGTCAACCTGGCAAAATGTAGGCTACTTCCCTAATGGGGACAGCACAGACTACTTCAGAATCAGAACAATACAAGTTTTGCCAAAAACACTACACTAACATCTAATATGACATATAGTACATTTTTTGTTGGCCTGACTTTTCTTCCTTTACTGACATATATTGTACTAGAAACATCACAAAGACATCTCGCTGTACATTCACTCATTCCCTAATGTTAACTGACAAGTCACGAGTCCTTAATCAAGTCCTTAAAAAGCAATCAGTTTTTTTTTGTTTTGTTTTATTTTTGCCAATGACAATGCATATTCACTGCTCTCAGAAATGTATTCATTGTGTTAATGTGTGTGATAGTGGCTGCTATTAGCACACAATCAGGCAAAGTGTTTGGTTGGAAAACTGCATCTAATCTGTTCTGGGGTGTGAAACCACCAGGCCTTCAGTTCCTGTAGTAGCAAAACTGGGCTTCAGGTACCGACAATCATCCTTACTTTAGTGCTACAGAAATACCTCAGCCCCATTTCTGTCCAATCACTCTTACAGCCCTTTGAGCTCTTGCACCCTCTTGCACTCATTTAGGCCGTGCACGGTGACGTCAGTTAAAGTCATATAGGGTTCAATGCTCAGGGCACTGGATGAAGAGAGAGAATGGACCATGCCATTAACAAACAGGGCACAATATTATGGTCATCTGATCAATGTGACTTCAGGAATTCTACATTTTACATTGGCCAAAAAATATCTGTAGTTGTAAATGTCAATCAGCATTGACATGTAATGAATCTGAGATAAAACAATGAGAGAAATCTTGACGAGATTAAATGGAAAGTACAAGGGTTGAATACAAATGACCAGTATTGCAAGCATGTTATCCAAAATACCAATGTTACAGATTTAAGGACATGGAAATAGTACAGATTAGTGTATTTATGTAAGCAAATCAAGTTCTGCCAAAAAAAAACAAAAACTCTTACTAAAGAAAGCTGTATATCTTTCTCTTTCTTCATTGCTGCTTCCATTGTTACTCTTCATTTCTTCTCATTTCTTCTCATGCTGCTGCTTTCAACAACAGCTTATTCTACTACTGTACTGTTTTGCTGTTTCACTGTTCTTCTTGGCACTTCTGAATATAAGAATCTTCCCTCAAAGTGTCCCAGAAATCTAAATGAAAGCTATGAATTAAATTAATCTTCTCTCCAGTCCTGCTTTTGAACTGCAATACAGAGCGAACTAAATGGATATAACATTCACAGCATGAGAGAGTGCAGATGAAAAAAGAAAAACAAATGGTGGGACTGAATCAGAGCCAGACAGAAGGAGCAGGACAGCGAAGGGCATGTGAAAAATGCCTTTAACCTGTGCGTGTTTATCTGTCTGTCAAATGACAAAGATAATGACAGATTCTCCAAGCACATTTGCTATTATGATTCATATGTGTGATATGTCCAAAAGAGATGCATAAATAGGAATACAAATGGGATGATGTGCAGTTACAGTGATTACCAGTAATCATCATCTTCTCTGCCACTTTAATTTAATGATCTGCCAGTCACATTACCCATCCTACAACTGTTAAGGAGCTGTGCTAATCACAGTGGAGCATAACAAAAACAGCCAACCCAATGACACAAAGAGCACAGACCGCCAACCTCCAATCTAGCAAAACTACCATATGTTGTTTTCAGGAAACTGACAGTAACAAGACGCAAATATACTGTTAAACAGAATTTATTTTTCTGGAGATGAAAGTGCAATGACATGCTTTCTGCGTTTTCTGTGTGCAGGTTGATCTCTCAGTTTTATATACCTCAATGATCTACTTACTCTGTGTAAGTAACAATAAAATAAAACCAACATTATTTTGCTGGTTGCCTCTTTTATTTTGCTTTGTTTCCTCTTCACTTAGGTGATCAATAAGGCTACATTCAATTACATGTGTTTTGTTTACATGCAACTTAAATGCCATTGCAAAAAAAAATTGTTAGCAAAATTTCAGTTTTATTTCAGGCTTGTTCGATTATTTAAACTGAAAATTTCCAATCCAAAGTTTTTTTTCTAAAAAGAAAACATTATGTCACCCCACTGAAAGTTTACTTCAACAATTCTGCTGTATTGCACCAAAGTTAAAATAAAAATATAATTAAAAAATAAAAAATAAAATACTGCCTTTGCCAGACTGAGTGGTTTTTGGATGAGAAACAAAGAGGAATGGTGGTAATGGGCTGTCCTGAGGATTTTTAATGCTACAAAGAGAAACACAAACAGATTAATGAGTGCTCCCTAACCACTTGTAGAAGGTTAAGAATGTCTTAGTCTGTGCTGTTTTTGGTTGTTTCAATTTGTCTTTTAGCTTCTATATTTTCAGCATAACCACTATGGATATTCTCTGTGAAGACTGCTGTTTGTCTGCATGTCTCTGGGCTGATAGATTTACTGTCTGTCAATCTGTGTGATCTTCCTCTTCCTCCTCTCAGTCTTGTCAGGATGTTACTGCCCATACAGAAATCATTTTTACTAGCAGTGACAGTGACCACACATCACTCAATGAAAGAAGTGTATGGTGCTGGATTTTCTCTGTAAAATTATGATTTTCTTTCATTATGTATGTAAATGAAATGATGTATGTTTCTTGTACTGCTAATATTACAATAATCTCATCTAAACACAGAGAATGGGCTATAATCTCATCTGGCCCAAATTAGACCTTTCCTATATTACTTCATCTTTTTTTGTTTTCTTTTTTGTTTGATTTTGTCTTTGACAGAAGCTAATAGAAATGCTAATTTGATTATAGAATGATGTCAACTGCATCAATCAAGCTGCTATTCAGCAAGTTTAAGAACCCCTTAGTGGTTGATGTGTAATCCTTATTTAAGGAAAACATCTGCCATAAGCAGCATTTTTAACAAAGTTCAAGTTTGCACAAAGTTTACATTCTTAAACATACTTCCTTCAAACCTGCAAGCTGGAAGATGAGACTGATGATCATAAATTAAGTCTAATTTTTATTATGTCGTCAGTGTGACAGGAGTAAGTGCTTATATACTATCAGTTTTTAATTAATTTTTGAGTTATATGCACTGTTAATATATAGCCCACCTTACAGTTAGCCAAATGGATTCATCATCATTTTCAGCACCATGGACAGCTGACATTAAGAACTGTGCACTTACTCTTACAAGTTGCTTTAGGAAATGTGTGTAAAAATGTAACAGCATGTCCATGAATGCTCTCAGAAAACAGTCGTAACCTCAGAATGATTGTTATCATAAAATAGGGCTCTGTTCCTTAGATATATTTTCAGTGCAATGTTGGTTGGTGCATGTCTTTGTGTCTCAGTAAGTACGTGTGTGTGTGTGTGTGTGTGTGCATGGGTGTGACTGGGTAAATCCCCACTGAACGGACCAGTGTGCCGTCACCCTCTCTAGAATGCTGTGTTCAGCCATGTGTTGCTGCATTCTCCCACTGTAAAGCCTTGAGGTTGACCCTGTGTTTACAGAGCGTGACAACTTCACAACAAACCCCACCAAAAAAAAGAAAAAAAAAAAAAAAAANAAAAAAAAAAAAAAAAAAAGGGAAACTGACACAAGAGGAAAATCAGTCAAATGTTTAGATGTTGCATGTATTCTATACCTTACTTCAAGAATCAGTCCCTTGTCTGAACATTGTCATGCTATATTATATTATGACTGCCCCGTGGAAATCAAAACAACAACAGTTTAGAGTTCAGCGATGGAGCTTCAAGCTACAGTGACACGGCGCTGCTCTGCTCGTCACTATGCGTGTTTTCATTGTGCCTGTGTGCAAGCTGTGTGGACTATTTACTGAAATATGGTTGAGCTACCTTGTGCACCTTATAATGATTTTAGTATAAATGTACCATGGACGAGGCATGTACTGTATGTTTTGTGTGTATCTGTCTACATTGTGGATCTTTTTGTTGTTGAGCTGCGCTGCCAAATTCCAATTACCTTGGTTGAGATGGCAATAAAGTAATGAGCTGAACTGAACTGAACTGAACTGAATTACATGGGCACACTTCATATGGACAGATTCTACATAATGGATTAAGGATGTACAATAAGGCTTTCTATTTACTTTTTATATTTCAGCATTTATCTGTAGACTTTCGGTTCAAGGTTCAATTTCAAGCATACAAACCGTAGTAAACAAAACAGTGGTATAATAAAAGAGAGATGGAAGAATTGAGAGCAAAATTGAGTCAAGAGGATTTTTTAAAACTTTGTTTAAAGGCAAACTAAATAGGAGCATATTAGACTGAGTAGAGGAGGAAGATAAAGGCAAAGGGGTATTATTCATTAGAGAGAGAGAGAGAGAGAGAGAGAGAGAGGTGTGAAGAACTTCACTCAGAGACAAGGCAGGCTACATCACCTCAGCAGTCCACCATAAGACGTTTTCACAAGGAATGCACACGCACATTCGTCTGTCAAAGCAGATGCATTGGTTGTGTTCCTGGTGTGTTCCCTGTGGAGTTGTGTGTTTATCGATATCCCTCCATGTCAAACACATCCACACACTGGTTTTGATCAGAGACACCCTGGGGCAATATATCTGTCTCTTCAGTTTCCTCTCCTCTTCACACTCTTTCATTAAAGGCCAAGCCTTGATCTTTTGTCTGCTTAAATTAGGGACATAAGTGAATGATGATTGGATGGGAGAATAGGGGTTTGAGTAAGGAGATGAGAGGATGGCACAAACCAATCTACAAGCTACATTTGTGGAAAATGGTGAGATAATGAATGGAGAGTGAAAGAAGGCAGAGGAAGATCCTGGTTTTCTGTGTTTAACGGCCCTCTGAATATGTTGTTAGGTAAATGGAAACTTGCTGTGTCTTCATCTAACAACAGCTACAGTTACACTCAGAGTGGCTTGGTTTGAGTGAACAATCAAAACCATAAGTAAGTGTGAACTCAAGTTCAAGCAAGTGAACTAACTCATGAATTCACAAACACATTATGTCATTCCACATCTGAATTCAAAATGCAACCTAGAAATGTCGTACTAATTAAGATATATTGTAAGGATGATGCATGGCGTAGGGCAGGACTATAGTATCTCTAAAGGCACAGATGGCATCCAGTCTGATGCTGCACAATAGAAAGAGACAAGTCATTGTTGATGCCTTTAAGCAAGAAGTGATGCATCGACAGAGGAGAGAATGTAGAGTGAATCGTAGGGTTGAAATCAGGGGAAAGAGAAGAGAGGAGGGCTGAGATGATGGAGTGTAATGACTCTCACACAGCCCTTTCTCCAACTCCCAAGACCTCTGGCTGTCGCTGCCCAGATGACATATGCACCAATTAACAGCACTGAACCTCCTACTGGATGTGAAGAGAGCTGAGAGTCCTAACCAATGCCCCACAGGGATAACGCACATTACTACCACAACTAACGTGTTTCTTCTCTTCTAAACTGGAACATACACTTGATAAAATTAACCAGCTCGTACTTATTATGTTAAATTGTGTGTGTGCAACTTGTGTTTGCAGCCAACTATGGGCAAGCTTGTGTTTATTTGATGGACGGAGTAAATGGTCTGCCTTGATTTTCCTTTCTTCCTCTTCCCCGTGGCTTTTTTTGGGATTCCTTCTGTCTGGCTTCTGTCCAGGCTGTGTGTCTGCCTCAATCAGAGATTCCTGTAGGACTCAACTCAGCTACAGAGGTATGAACTCATGCAGTTTCATCTTTCAGCTTTCCATATTTTATGACACAGTTAAAGCAGCCGTTTATAATACATGAGCAGCAAGAGGCAGCACATGTTCATGCCTGACATGTGAGTGACTCGCTCTGACTGTCACTCTCTTCCTTCTCCCTCTGACTCTGCCTCCGTCTCTTTCTCTCGTTCATTTCAATATGCTTCACTAACAAAGCTTTGGAGTCCAAATTAGTAACTACTAAGGTTTTTTAGACAAATTTTGGTGTATCAAATATGCTTTTTATCGTTTTAATTGATGATTGACTGATTACCTTATCTATTCTGGAATTAAAGTAACTGTAAAAATCAGTTTCACACATGTGTTAGACAACATTCCAGGAGCTTTAAATAGCTAGAAGCTGTATTCCTGTCAGAAGAGTGTAGCAGAAGACAAACACCGTGTGATATTAAACATGACATCAGTGGCATCAGACTGCATGCTGCATTCACTGTAATACAGGGGGCCTGACATGCAATTTCACACTATTTGAAAGAGGCTGAAATCTATCATCAAATGTCTATTAGAAAACTGTGCTACTGCACTGCATAAACAAGAAATAAATAAAAAGTCATGTGCATCAGCAACAATAATAATTGATGCTTAAGATATTCATGTGCTTCATTAGTCATTAAGGATTCAGTATATTATGTGCTGTGGTTGAATCCTGGTATGACCGAGTAAAGAAGTCAAAACATTCTTGCATTTTATTGAAATATACATTTTCTTTAATACTGTACAAATGAAATACTGTGCAAACAGTTTAAAGGATCGTACCAGTGATTTTGCATGTTTGAGCCCAATAAATACAACACGTATTAGCATTACATTACTGCCAACCATTTTCAAAAACATACTACTAGAGTGGTACATTTTATAATAATTTTTCCTACCTTCCAGACTGCCATTTGGTTTCAGTTAATTTCTGTACAATATTAAAATCAACTTGCAGAGACCTGAAATGTGCTTGAGATAAGTAAACCATCACAGCTAACCAAATGCATTCTTATTTTTTGTTGGAGTTACTTAAATTAACCAGTCCAACATAAAGCTGCACACACGAAAATGTATGTCTCCACCAGGAATATAGTCCCAGGATAGGACAATTTTAAGGTGGAAGTATTACCTGAACATTTGATTTTGAAAGGTTAGGGGATCTGACAAAATAACAGTAAATCTAAAGTACGGTTTTATGTTTTGGAAAATGGTTGTCAGTAAGGTAACCTGAATGCAGGTACTATTTATTAGGCCTTAAACATGCAATATTACCAGCATTGTCCTTTAAGTGCTAAAAATGGTTGGAGTAATTTGACAGTGAAGCAACAAGACTCTTCTTCAGCCCTGAGGTTATGCTAATGAAAATTTTCACGACAAGTGTGTGAAGAAATAAAACAGTCACTGTCTCACTAAGTTACAAAGTGACAAATTAGATTGGGGAATGGATATCAGTCACAGTTTGAGGTGGTTTAATTAAAAGTTCAAACTGCAGGGCAAGTGGCTACTCACTAGTGTGTAGAATGCAGACATCTACAGTGTTCGTGTGCCAATAGCTCTTTGCCCTCTGTATGCTAAGGAATTGACGAATGGGTCACTGTCAAACCTCTCAAGTTATTTGTTTTTAGGTAAATGCTGAATGTGCAGGAGTTAGCTTTACCTGGGCATGTCAGAAGTCTTCCTCTTTCAAATGTGTTGTTTATTCAGTTAAGGTTCAGTGAGGTAAACTCAAGATCCATTTGTTTTGTTGTCTACTTTTTTAACCTGTGGCTATAAGTTAATGCTGAATTAATATCAAATAACAATTGAGAAACAATTAACACAAAAAATTCAAACAAATAACATGATGTAATAATTTATTATCATCGGCAACATCTATTTAGACATCTCCGGTGCAAACAAATAACATCCATCTTTTTCTCATTCGCCATCGTGGCATGTGGGCAGTCAAGCATACACTACAGGCCAGAAGTTTGAGGCCACCCCCAGATTTAGCATGACCAGACTGTGTAACGTGACTAGACTGTGTCCCAGATCATTTTGTAATCCCAAAATGATCTGGGAGAAGGCAGACAGCAGGTTAGAGAATGTTAAAAAACATAAGCAAGGGAGTTTGGGCAAGGGAATTGGAACACAATTACAGACTGGGCATGTGTCATTAAAAATAATTTTTTAAGCCATAGTGGCTTCATAATGTGCTCTTGTTGACAATGTGACTTGAAAACTAATTGGTTACATTTATTTTATACAGTATATTGTTGTAATTTGCTGTGTTTGTAAAACAAACAGTGTATTGATGATTTTTTTTTTTTTTTTTAAATCTGGGGTTGACCTCAAACTTCTGGCCTGTGGTGTATGTTTTCATTACCAGTGAACTGTCACAAGGACACATCTGGCAGTGGAGAAACTAATAAAAACACATCTCCATTTCTGCCCATGCTAGTCAGCATCCCTGTGCATCTGTTTTGGAATGAGGCCATCTGACCCCTTTTGATAATCACATGCCACGGCTGAGCTCAGAGCTCACAGCTAAATCACAATCTGTTTGATAAAGTCAATTAAATACGATGAACATGCTTCTGCCTTTAATCATGCACCTTTACTGACTATAAGAAACCATGTCAGAGTGTATACACAGTGGATTTTCCACTCCATCTCCACAGCCCATGAACATACCTCCTAAGGCTTACATCTGAACCATTACCATCCCACACCTCAGAGACAAGGAGAGAAAAACAGCACTGATTCAATTAACTCAGATTAATGGGCTATCATCAAGATTGAAACATCTTGAAAGACACCATGTGAGCACGTACGTTTACACTCTATTCACTCAGAAAATGCTTAAGGTGGTCTTTTGCCTATTATTGATAACAGTGCCTAATTCATGCTGTCCGTTTAATAGTTGAGTTTGAATTATGTTGTGGCTATAATTCTACAGAAATGTGTGGCAATATGGTCATACCCTGTTACAATTTATTGTTTACTGAAAACACACCCCTGCAATTATGAAAATTGTGATAAACATAACTATGGTGTGGGTCAGAATTTTACATATTTATGTTCTCCACGTAACTATAACTCTCCATGTGTATCTATCTGTAGGCAAATGATGCATTTGTGGGCTGTACTGTATACAGGGTGTCCCAAAAAAAAAAAATGTATACACAGTTTGAATGATTATAACTCACTCAAACTTTCTTTTTTTACAGGAGCAACTGATTTGAAGTAATGGCAGAAGCAAGACTAAGCAAAAGATTCTACACTTGTCTTCTTTAACTTGGATTATAAAACCTAGATATATCTTAATAAACATTGTATTTATAATCATTCAGTGTGTATACATTTTTTGGGACACCCTGTATATTGCACACAAAGGACTGACTTTAAAGTTCAAAGTCCAAACAGTTTCACATGAGAACATCAGATGAGTCAAGCCAACATCAGATGAGTCAAGCCACCAAGGCTGAGGGGAAAATCATCATATCAGATCAAGTTATAAAGTATAATTTACAGCATTTTCCTTAACCCAACTAGAAATCTTCAATAAAACAATGTCCTGTTATTATGACAGATTCCAGGATACAGTGAGATGGGAGCTATTATTTTCACTGCATCCATTGGGAGGAGCAGGGAACATTCACAGAAAGAGAGGGAGACTGAAAGTAAAAGAGGAAGAACAGAAAGACAGAGGAGCAGTCAGTATGTTTACATGCACATCATACTCCGTTTTCTGATTAAGGCAAAATTATGACTAAGCTGTATACACTGGCAGAATCAATATGATTATCATACGTTACTTGGAATAAGCCAATATTGATTTATGCTGATTTCAATGTGTTTATGGTATTTAGATCATGTTTGAGGGGAAAAAAAAGACTTTTTTTTTTGTTTGCCTTAATCAGAGTATACTAAAGTGTATTAAGTGTACAAGTGAGAGAGGAGTAGAGAGATTATAGATATAAAGCTCTAGCAGCAACAAATTGAGCAGCTTTAAATGCTGACAGAACTGGATCTTTCATCTGCAGAGAACCCTAGACTTGAATCTATAAAGAGCTGTTAAGCTGTAATCACTAGTCAGTGGCCACTGGCAGCCACTTCACATTTAGCATTTGCTTTGATGAGGTCTTCTGACAAATCGTGCACCAGGTAACCTCGAAAGTTTCCCCCAGTATCTCTGATATGAACCCTTGTGCATCTCAAGTGGTGAAACTGGAATATTTCTTTTTGGACGAGTATGAATATTAACTATCTTCCAGCTTCTATATGTTACATGCAAAACTGCAACTAAAAAAAGGAACTATTCTTGCGAAGGTGCTGGTGAGCTGATGTTCCATTGCTGAATGGGAAACATGGAAGTTATGCAACCACTGGCATTTCTCTGCTTGTTAGCAATATATCTCAAAAAGGTATGGACGAATTTGGATGAAATTTGAGAGACAATATCCTGGATTTGAACAAATGCACCAGCACCTCATAGATCTCCAGTGGGGAGCATGGAGGTTGCATATTAACACCAAAGTGCCCTTGCACCAGCTGTGAGAACCCCTGAAAAAACATGGGTTGTCCAAGTATATTCCAACTCATTTCAACATTGACATAAAGACTGCTTGATGTCCTCTAGTTTTCTCTGTCCTGCTGAGCAATATGTCATCTTTGTTCTGGTTAATTTGAACAGAATGGTGGTAATAGTGGGCAGTATTTCTTTCTGAGAATCAAACAAACAAGGCTGTACTGAATGTATGCTAAGCCTAAAGATCTGACAAGCATGGAATTAAAGCTGTCGCAGCACATTCAACAGGCCAAAGACCCAGTGTATTAATGTAAAGGAAAAAGTTTGAGTTTCACAAGCTTTGCGAGAAAACAACTCACTTGACTACAACAATAACCTATGACATAGTATTGGCAATAGCAGCTTTCAGCAGCTCAGTACAGAAAGCATAAGAACTCTGTTTCTGCAGCAAGAGTGATTCATGGAGTCTGTGAGCTGTAGCAGGATATGTTACATTAAGCTTAAGGTTTTTTGTTTTGTTTTTTTTTTTTACACAAAACATGCCACATCCAATGATGTCTGAGATGTGGAGAGGCTGCGGGTGTGTTTCACTGTGGAGTGGGCTTCGAGAACTCAAGACAAAATGGAGGTTAACTACCTTGATCATTGGTTCTCAATCCTAGTCCTCATTGGACAAAGCACTCCATATGTTCCATCTCTCTCTGCTCTACTCACACCTTATTAGCTAAATCCAGTGTGCATGTTCACCTGATCAAGAGTTGGTGCCACCCAGAGTTTGAATGGCTAAACTCTACCGTTGTTTACATTATGTTTATCATTCTGAGAAAATGACACTAAGTTATGTATTTTTGGCCAGTCTTGAAACCTATTATGCAATCGGATACAAACTGCAGACATTATCAGGTTCTGTCACAGAGCAGGAAGTGGTCAGATGGTATCAGCTGGCCACTGCGATCATGGCCCGGAGTAAAGCTGTGAAAGCTCTGGAATGACAGGATTACTCAGAGTTGTAGGGTCTTAAGTGGTGTGGCTGGATATGGTGGATATAATTGAAGGCATGATGCTGAAGTCACCTGCTAATATCCCGTTTTTTCTTTATCTAACTGCCAAGCTACCTTTCCTATGTGTTCAGTGCATCATTGCCCTGATTGTGCGCAACTGACTAAAAAACACAGCAGAGGCACTCTCAGTCCTCTACAAAACGTACAGTACAGCTCATCCAAGTGAACCTCCCAATGAATCTTCCCAGACCTGTTTTTCATTCCAAGGATGTCGGAGGATGTCCAATTAAAGTGACCTTTGATATTGCTGATTATTAACATCTCCATATATAAATAGTTAATGCATTTGGATGTGATTACAGATTCCTGAAGGGCTCCTTACAGACCTTTATTAATGCAAATTTACTGACCAGCTACAATCAAAGCTGAACTTAACATGTTTCTGATCCACAAGCAAAAAACTTTACATTTTATAGAGACTGGCCTAACATAACAAAATGTGCTGCCACAGTAAACTAAAGGCAAAGTAATAGATGCATCTGCATTACAAAAAAGGGGATATTTATTATTGATTATTCTGTATGCTTTATTCTGTATGCCAATCTCAGTCTCCTGGGAAGTGACATGCATATGGTACTGCATGCAAATTACAAAACTCACTTCTAACATCACTAAGAACTGTACATGATTTTCATATGAGGTTATCTCAGCTACAAAACTGTTGCCAAAGTTGATCTTTGGCAACAGTTTGACACTTCTATTCAACACTTAACTTGCACACAAGGCTAATATTGTTGCGTTTCAATGTTCAACTTTGTGGCATAAATTCACAATATATTAGAATTATTAATTGCAGGTGTGATAACTCAGCCATTACTCCAGCCAGAGCAACCACCTGAATAATCAATCTTACACATAATTACAGAGCAATGTGCCTTCACGCATAAGTGTGTTCATGCATACATCCTAGCTATAATCTGATACCGAACAGCAGGCAAAGACGGACACACAACCACAGTGGATTCAACTAAGACACTCAGGGACATGCTTCCTGTGCTGCTACTCCAGATTTACTTCTTCAAGAATGATTCCAGTCAGTCCATAAAGTTTAGAACTGGCACTAGGAAAGTGCTGCAAATGTAGTGGGCACTATAAGACTGAAGAAGCTGTATATAACACATGCATAATAAACATTCATGCCTGAGAGTGTGTGCACACACACACACACACACATAGCTTGATTAAAGATCTTTGACATACTATATGTCATAAGAGGAGGGCAAGTTCTTTTTTTTTTCAGACATCAACTTTGCCTTGGCATCACTCAGACACAAGCACATACAAACAAAAAACACACACACACACACACAATACACACACACACGCACATAATACACACACACGCACACATGATAACTATCGATTAAAGTCCTCTTCTCCATTACTGTTGACAGGCGAGACAGAATATGCCAAGAAGGCCCACAGTTAATGTCAGTCACCAGAAAGATATGAACACTCATACAGACACACACATACACAAATACACACACACAAACACACACACACACACACATACACAAAACCAAGACACAGACAAACATACATATATACATTACACACACACACACACACACACATTCTCAAGCACATGCACACTGTGAGAGAAAGCATGAAAAATCACCATATGAAACTGTAAGGTTCAACAATTTTTCACTCATTTAATTTAAGAAGGTTACAAAACTTAGAACGAGTCACGTTGATGTGTAGCATGCTTATGCGAGTGGCATGACCTAATTTGGACAGAGGCAGAAACTCAGACATTGATAATTTATAGCCCAGTAACAAACACTTAGGTGACACAAAATAACAAGAAAACAGAATCTTTGACAAAATCAAATGTAAGGCTTCCTATTTGCTGGTGTCTTATCTAGATTAAGGCAAGTTTAATCTGTGTAGAAGTTGTTTTAATACTGCACAAAAATTAATAGTAGCAAATTCTTCAAACTATCTAGAGTTACACTGTAGATGATGGAATATAACAATTTTATTTTTTTACAATAGATATTAATGTAAGTTAAGTATGTATTTTCAATCTCCCTAAAAGTCCTGATGTGGTATATCAAGCTTTTCTCTTATGCATGATTAATGAAAATCTTTCAGAGCACAACGTGCACCCATGTGACAAAATCAAGTTAAGATAGAGGAGCAGGTCGATCCAGTGGGAATGAGACAATCACAGACAATCTTTGTAAAAATGTAGCAGTGAACTAGTCCACTATGCAGAAAATAATAACTCAACTCAATGCTGCAGAGAAGCCTCATCTTGAAAATGATGATCTCAAACATTGTCATTGTCGTACTTCGGCTTTAAAGCAAATGATGACAAACAGGTGGCCTGCTTTAAAGCTGTAGCTGTACCCAAATGTAATAAAATAATAGTCTTTATTTGACTTTGTAAAGAAGGACCACAATGAGACAGTAAAAGTAAAAAAAACAAGTCGTTCTAGCTGCTCGGTGTCAATGCACTACAGATTTAGCAATAGAGCCTGATCTCCTCTTCTGTTAAGTGGAATGTAGCACAGCACTATTGCAGTGCAGCTTATTGGAAGTGTGTAAATTGCCTGGGGGGGTCTCCTTTTCTCATTGGCATCAAGGTAGAGGATTAATGTATTGACCGCAACACTTGTGTTCAAAGGCTCTTCGAGAAAGCTTGTTATTGTACACATTATTTCAGTTCCACTTCATATTATGACTACAGGTCATAATTACGACTTGTAGCCATAATTATCTGATAAAACAGTATGCAATTACATAATTTAATCTCTTTGTGGAAGCCATACCAGCCATCCATTGCTACAAAAGAAATCATGTATTCGACAAAGTCTCCACCTTTCTGGTTATAGATATAATATGATAATGGAAGAGGTGTGAAAGCACCTGTGAATGCACAATGGATATCCACACCAGGCATGTGACAAAAGCTCAGTCAGATCGGGATATTAATATTAATCTCTATATATTTCAAGGTTTTTCTCATACAAGACTATTCAGAGAGAGAGAGAGAGAGAGAGAGAGAGAGAGAGAGAGAGAGAGAGAGATGAAAAAACTGAAGCTACAGAAAAGCAAAATGGAGGACTGATCAACGAAGCAATCACAGAATTAAAAATGAGAATTAGCCATCTTCTAGTCAACATTAATTCACAGTATGGTACAACTATAATATGTTATGGTATGCTACTTTTTTTGGCCAAGTAAAACATTATAACCGGTGCTGTGTAAGTATCTGGTTAGGATGAGGAAAATATGTGATAGGACCATAACTGGGAAACAGATTATTCTGTATTGTGTCATATTCTGCTGGAACACTGCCTTTCACTTTTGCATAGCTGACTTCAGAGCCATCTTGCTTTACCCATATAGCTGTCAGTATGCCAAAAATTATACCTCTCTTGTTTTCTCCTTTTCTCTGTTCTGCATCTCTCTGGGCAGCACTGGATGGACAGATGCAGGGGGAATTAGGGAAGAAGAAAGTATGCCTGAGAAGTGAGATGCCAAAATGAAGAAAGGATGCTACATTGGGTCTACTCTCTCTCTCTTCGTTTCTCTTACCGTATCTTAATCTTTTTGATGGCTGTTGTAAGCACATGGAGATGGAGGTAGGAACATGCTGGCCACGTCTTGTGCGCCCTGCTGGCACTGTGAATGAAACTAAAAATAGCTACATGAGAACGTGAGAGGCTTTCCAGAGCGATTCCCACAATGATACAGCAGTGCATATGTCAATCTGTGTGTGACTTTGTGCTGATAAGTGGAGGTACTGTTAAAGCAGTGTGTAGTAAAAGAACCAGAGGGAAAGCCATGATCTGTGCAGGGCCAGCCCTGGGCATAGGCGACCTAGGCAGTCACTTAGAGTGCAAAATGAGAAAAAAGGTAATGCCAGGTTTCAGTCCTTTTTTCGAGATGTTCTCTTACAACTTCTCAGATAATACTCCCAAGCGTATCTAGCTGTTGATTTTGTAAGAGATGCTGTTGTGTTCATTAGCACCCCGAGTCATTGATGCAACAGTGTAGTCAGGAAGCTATCTAGTTAATTTAATAATACAAGCTAATGGCAGCTGAGCTACTAAAAATGCTCTTCAACTTCCCTAATGGTCAGTAACCCTACCCTGGATATATATATCTTAAAAAATTATTGTAACCCTCTATCCCTAATATTACTTCTACACTAATGAAAGTTCTGGAAGTCAATGATTTTTTTTTTTTTTTTTTNTTTTTTTTTTTTTTTTTTATAGGCCACAGCAGAAATAATACTAGAGATGCTTTAACTATAAAATCAAGATGCTATGCTATCAACAATGTTCTCTTGGAAAACTAAGGGTCCAATGATCAGGAACAGGCCGTGACTGCTGAAGAAATACAATCCTAAGCAAAACAAAAGAAAGACTCACAATGCTGGCAGCCAGAGTGGAGATGCACAGAGAAGCAAAGGAAAGAAAAGGACAGATGCCCTGATCTTGAAAGAATAATCTAAAGTATATTCGCAGCTCCAGTGCAGTAGTACACCAACAAGACCTGAAGAAAGAATCATCACATCACATCAATGCTCAGTGGCTAACATATGTCAAAGCAGACCATTACAAGTTCCCAACATCAGCAGACATACAGCAGGTCGTACACATACAGAACTAGACAGCACCATTGACATGACTTATGCACGATGGTTAAAGAAACAAATGCTACTGCATGATTACCCAGCAACCAGGGCTGTGCTCACCCAAGGAGAATAAATGAATGAAAGTTAACTGATAATATCTGTCAAAGTCGTCTGTTCAATTGATTTGTCAAAGAAAAGATTAAGATCTGCATATGCTGTGCCTATGAATTTACACTGTTGCTAAAGCAGCAACATTTTGCTATTTGCTATTTGTATTATATTAAATTATGCCAGTCCAGAATTTCTCAGTTGAATAAGGCAAATCATTTATTGGTGAGGCTGTCATTATTAGACAGTAGGTACGTATAGTGAGCTCTGACAAATGAGCAACTGCTGCAGCAGACAGACTTCATAGCTGTAGTAATTATAGCTCAAGATATGAGGAAAGGTGGGGAATATCAAATAATTATCATCTTTACTCAAGGCTGTGATAATGATAATACACTGAGCCTTCCACTCACTTAATAGCTGCAATGTGCAACAAGTTGGGTGAGCATTTCTATATAAGCCCAGAGCTGATATTAAATGTCTTCACCAATTATCAGGTTGAGCAGTGGTTATCAGGCTGTGCTGCCAAGAAACTGCTGAAATAAATAATAGAAAACACCATTTCATGACCTTACCTAATGTAGATCTTTTGCATCTAAATTCTGTCTGTGAAATCTACTCTTCCCAAGTAGAGAACAGATACAGTATATGATTGACTAAGCAGTCACACATCCATTTTGTATCTGTTTTGGCTAAGATAAGTGTGGCTTACCCTGGCTTGTATGGCAATTGATGCCAAATGGCATGCTCAGTTGTTCAGTGATCATCGTTTAGAAGCTTTAGTATCAATTATTCCAAATAAAGAATTTACTGTATACTCAGCCTAAACCGTTATAGGTTGAATGCATGAGTGCAGGCGAGTCTTCCAGGTTATCAGGTGGGTACCTTTTCATTAATTGATGTAATGTTGAGGCTCCACAGTTTGTTCTAGTGTCCAGAATCCCCCCCTCAAAACAAATACTATCATGCCGTCCTGCTTGCTTTCAATTGCTGCTGCTAACACTTTGAGATGTGATTGTGTCTCCAGGTTTTGCACCCTTGAGAAAGACTGGTTTTACACTCTGTTGGAATGTCCAAAATGAAGCTGCACTTGAACACAAAGAGCACGTGGGGTCCTTACCTATCCTCTAACGATGTTTGTGAGGGGAAAGAAGTACAGCATAGATCACACCTAATATAAATCTAATTCTGCCTACTTCCATGCCTCACACGTCACTCCAAATAAATTTCTTTTCTTTTACACTTCCCAGTTGACCCAATGACCTTGCAGTTCCTGAGACTGCCTTTGCACATCTAGTTGCTTCTTCTCACCGAGAAATCTCGTCTACACTATCTTTTCTCTTTTCTGCAGGCACTGACTTGTTCCATACCAGATCTATGCTGAATTCAAAGCCCCCACATCCCTGCTGCACCTGCACTACAATATCCCCGTGCCTAAGTGCTGCCTGTGCCTGTGAAACTGTCTATCAAGGTTTCCACTTCCTTCCTGCTGATACTGTTGCGGCTGCACTCCTCGCTAAATGTCTTTAGACTTTTGAGAGTGTCATCTATAGGCACATCTTCACACATTTAAACTCCTCTGTTTGCTGGAAATGGGAAGCTCCAAAATCCCTTTTATATACAGGGCCACATTGCTGAAGCAGTATGGGGAGTGTGAGAAATAATCACACTCTAACTTCTCTACCTTTGAAATCAGTACATCATGCACTGTTTGGGGCCACATCAGCCAGAGCAGCAGCCCAAACTGCAGACACCACACCTTAAGTTTGTTTGGAAGTTCTGTCTTGTCTATACTGTTGATGTCATTAACTAACTGCTGTCTCAAATACTGGACCTACTTATGATCACTAACCTGCATCACACCACTTCCCTAGGCTTTTAACTTGCTACTTAGCACTGTGTAGGTATTTTCACCTCATTTATATGAAATCTTGTATGGCTAACATACACTACCAACTGAGATGCCTCTTGATTTGTCTGGTTTAACTTTCCTCGCTCATCTAAGCATCATTTAATTTCATGGAGGTTGTGGTAGTTATGGTGGTCATGTCATCCATGTGCGCTCTTATTGGTGGCAGAGCTTGTCCTGCCTGAAGCCTCTCTCCTCATATGACCCACTTCAATGCCCTAATAATGACCTCCATTGCCATAGTAAAAACTAAAGGTGAAACTTTACATCCTGCCATGATGCCAATCTCCAGCTGTTGCCATCTTTTAGCAAAAGCTGCAGTTATGAAGCAGATCTGGATATCCTGGAAGTTTGCCATGATCATCCCTGTGATTGTGACAGGAACCCTTAAGTACTTCTGCACTTCCCAGAGTAGACTGTGCAGAACTGAATCAAAGGCACTGGCTCTAAGAATACTACATGTAGATCTCTTCTCGCTTTCATTGCTTGACTGAATTTAGTGCCAAATCATACTTGTATGCTCCCAGCATCCAGAAAAGCTTGGCATACCTGCTTTTATACTGAAGCATTACTTAGCCTGTTCTTTTCTAGGTAACTGGTCAGTCCCTGAGCTACCACATAAAATAAAATCTTACCTTCAATATATTCAGTTTAGGCAAATAGGCCTAAACTGAATAAATATTAATCTTGTCCTATGCCATGATCTAGAGATAAGCTACTTGCTCCATGCTACCTTGAACACAGTCCACAAAAACATCAACACATTAGGAGCATTTTCATCCAGACTGAGTACACCATTAGCTGATGATGACCTTGCTCACCTAACTACGCTTTCTCCCTCTTTAAATTTATGGGAACTAACATCTATCATGTGATCTAATTCTCCAAGGGGAGTCATATAAGGTGGCAGTCCTAACTTTCAGTATCTGTCCTTATCTGTGTGCAAATTTTCTGTGTTTGTCATTCCTTCCTTCTCCCTTTCATAACACCACTTTTCTCCCTGCTACAGTAGCTACAGTAGCTCAAAGTATACATTTTACAGTCACAATCCTACACAGAGCGAAGTTTTAAAAAATGCTACCAGAAACAGCAAACTTTTTTTTTCCCCACCAGTGAAACCTTGGTTGGACAAGTTTGTTTCAATCAACCAATCGACTGATCAGACAGGATATTTCCTACCAGAAGCAAAGATGAGCTTGTTACTGGTAGGTAGCATTGACAAATAACCTGCCTCTCTCCAACACTGAAAACTCACGGCAGGCATCATAGCCATCCAGCTGAATGGATATTTGCTGCCATACATACAGAAGAGTTCAGGGAAGAATTGAAAACAACAGCAGAGTCTCAATTCACCAGATACTAGTAGTTCTTAACTAAGAACAGCTTGACAACATCACACCAGAAACACAGTAATGCACAACAAACCCACAACACTGATATTGGGATGGCATTCAGTTTTGAAAGGTGTGGGAAGATGGTTGTTATATGAGGAAGGATGTTTGGCTTTAGGGCAAAGGGGTTCATGACAGCTACAAAAGTGTCTGAGAGTTCCACAGTTACATGGGAACCTCAATGAGAGGCAACATCTAAATACCGTGAGAAAGACAGGTTCTGAAACATAAGCTCAATGGAAAAAGATACAAATCTTTTAACACATAAGTACTATAGATCATCAATATGCAACCAGCACAAGCTGAAGATATCAAGACAGAAAGTAATGGGAAAATTGAACAGACTAGTATTGTAATTCATGTCAAAAGCAGCCATCATTTAATCTAAAATTGGCAGTTTTTGCTTGAAAAGCACTTCTAGAATGAGCCCCATCTCTAATTAAGTGAGGAATCACTTATGTAGTGGAATGAGAAAGTCCAAAAAAAACCTGAAGCTATGGCAGTTTTCCTGGCAGTATCTGTGCAAACCCACTAACTCTGAATTTGTGTGATTTTTCTGCTGCTTTTTTGTTATGTTTTACAAAGTATCTACAATGAAATATCAGATACAGTTAAGTCTTAGTTTGTCTTTCTCTTTATCTATTTTTTTAAACTACATTCAAATTGTTTAAATGTTAATAAAATAAACAATACCTCCGTCATCACTGAAACTTCTCATGTCCTGTCCTTTTAATTTCCAGAGTTTTAGCCATGTACTCTAATCAACTAGACAGAAAAGAACATTTGTAGTTACAGTTAATATACTTATGTGCAGAACACTCAATCCTCGGCTTCTGAAACAGGACCCAACTTGAGGGGGAAAAAGCTGAATTGTGTTTCTTGGAGTGCAATACTTTAGGCACATATAGTTGCAATATAGCCTAGTACCATTTTCTACAAATCTCTACAAATCTTTTTAAATAGAACAGTTACTTACCAAAAGGTACATATCTGGTATTGTAAGAGCTGGAAATTTACCTGTAGGGATCTCTGTCTTTTCATGAAATTTCTGTGAGTGGAAATGGGTAAAAGGGTAATATTTAAGGGGAATGTTTTCCCCTTCACATTATGGTTCTTGTATTTTATAGCATGATAATCATTGTTATATTTCTAATAACAAAATATGCACTGTGAATAAACAGAGGAGGTAAAAAGATAAGAAAAGAGAGAATAAGGATTAATGCTGGTAGAGTGTAGTGTCACAGACAATTCATGTTCGTGTCCCCATAGGTTGAGAGATGAATGACACCCGTTAGCAGCATTGGGAAGCTGTCTCTCTTTGCTCCAATCATAGAAATGGAGTTATGGTGGAGTTCATTATGATGAATGGTAAATGATACACAAGATTAAAAAAAACCCCACACACACAATCTTTCTAAATAATCTTTGCAACCATCTGACTGAACAAAAATGTGGCATATAAAGCTACTTCACTGTCTACTGCTGCCATGAAACACTCGCCATCATTTTTATGTAACAATAAACTTATCTTAGTCTAAATCACAAACTAAATTACTAAAGAGCATGCAATTCAACTTCAAAGCAAAAGTCAAACTTACGTCAATGCAAAGCTCAATTTTTCCCCAACACTTAACAGCATGTAGCATTACCACCCCCTCTCTGCTCAACTTCTCCACCAAAGAGTCAGATGACAACATTTCATACTTAGACTAGTTTTAATCTTTGAGCTCTTCTGAAACATACATTTGAAATTACCATTGAAAACATGCACGTGAATGCACATAAAGACAGAAATGCAACATCATCACATACCAATATTTCATATAAACTGGCAATCACACATAACAGGCATTGAGAAGGGTGAGGATGAGGTTCTTTTAAACTATGGCTTTAGCCCACAGGTGGCCTCAGTCCTCCTTCTCTCCTACTGGAAAGTGTTGTCTGGTGTTTACATGGGTGCTTCACTGTCCTCATCCGGGCTTGAAACACAGCAGGAGATATATAATCCTACTTCAGGCAGACTCTTCCAGTATAATCTTCTACTCACTCTGACGACACATAAGTCTTCTAACGGCTCCAAAAAAGATTCAAACTTTCCAACCATCTGTCATCTGCTTCTGTGTTTGCCTGTCAGTCTGTCAGATTCATACTGGTTATCCTTCTGACTATCACTATGTCAGACTTTATGTCTGCCTGCCCGTGTGTCCATATAGCAATCAGTAAAACTGGTAATCTGGCATCTTGCATTGTCACACTAAGGGAGACTTCCCTGATAATGAAGTTAAGACTTGTGTGAAGCCTATGTGTTTGTGTGTTTCTATGACCTACATACAGTACATCATCATGTGTGCCTCTAAAGTATCTTTGCGCATGTACATGTGCATGTGTTTGTACTGTACGGAAAACAGTTCTGTCCACAGACTTGGATTTTGCAGTGCCTTTGGGGAATTCTCCCTGTTCTTTTTAACTGCACTGCTTTTGCCTGTCTTCAAGTTGCCTCCTCTTTCTGACCACACAGCAGGCGCTGCCAGAGCCTTGGTAAGATACAATGAGTCATTTCAACCGAGTGATCAGTAGCAATAAGGTAAGTAACAATAACAAACACAAAAACAGGCTCTTGGCTTTACCATCAAAGTCTGGAACGAGAATTAAAAGGACAGTCAAAGTAAGCCACCTACAGGAAACCAACTGAGCAACTGGGCATGAGGAGGCAGTGATTGGCTGTGAAGGTTTAATCTGCATTTTACTATGCCATTCGCAGAGAATGTCTCCAGTGGAAATGTGAAAGAAGAAGTGGGGGCAATGAGCAGAGCAGTGCTGACACAGAGGCACAGTAGTAATAAAAAACTTAATGCTGTGTTGTTACATAAAAAATGTCACATGGTGTCTCTCTGTTAGTGTGATGTTGAAAAAGGCAGAGAGAAAGCCAGACTGAAAACTGAGAGAATATATAGGGTGGGAGATATGTCAAACTGATCTCAGTTTATTCCACTGTAAAGTCAATTAAGGGTAAAATATTTCTTCTTTGCTGGGTTTATGTGTTCGAAAATATCAGGCTCTGTTTAAGCACATTTTCACATTTGTCTTGCAAAAGAGAAGCTCTCTAGAGAAAAGAGTGCCTGTGAATTTCTGGATAATTCACAGGTATGGCTGAAGTAATCACAACAAGAATATTTAACAAAATGGCTGTCACTGTATTCCCAAATATCAATGGCAACTCAAACATAAAAGGATAATTGCCAGTGAATTCATATGAAAATTAAAAGCAGAGCTTGAACACTCCTTTTTAGGTTCTGAACAACTGCATTCATTTCATACCATCTTCTGCAGCTAACAAAAAGAGACACATACATGCATACTGTACATACACGTACGAGTGTGATCACAGTTATTTGCAATTTGTCAAGAGAGAAACAGAAACATTGAACCAAGGGAAAATAAAGGGTTGGATCAGATCAGTGTCACAAGCTAATGCTTCTGCAGTTTTTCAGCCAGTGAAGCCGCAACAGTGCACAGACAGAGGCAACATCTTTAGGGAGACTGCCTGGGTAAAGATTTCATTATGAAGAATGTTGGATGGGATCTTTTATGCTGCCTGAACAACAGAACAACAGCAGATACAGGGAGAGAGGGGGAGTTTCACCATTCAGGTATAACTCTCATCTCTCTACTTTGTGTCTGTTTGTGGATTTGCAATGCCTCTCACATTCTTCTTGTAGCCTTTTCTCTTTTGGTTTCCCTCTTCTTCCCTCTCTTGCCCTAACTGGCCAGTTGTCAAATTCAGCTGAAGCCCAGTTAATGAAGAGGTAGATTTATTAGCAAACATCAGCGGGGGGGGNATGAACCCTAACGAGTCAGCAAGCAAATACAGCCAATAAGTATGCATATCAAGAATGGAGGGGAAAAATGGCAAAAAGGAGGGATGGGATAAATGATTATAAAGAAAGAGAGGGGAAACTGGAAGCATAAACCATGCAACCAAAAAGCAGACAGAAAAGACAGGGAGAGCCCAGTCAGAGAGAAAGGGAGACAGTCAGCTTTCCTCTCTTTTATCCTCTCTCCAACAGTGGCTACAGAACAAGCTCTTACCGTCTGTTGCAGGTCTGGAATTCCAATGCGGATGACCACCGTGTTGCCTGTCGGTTCCTCCATGGATCCTCTTGAACCGGGGTTCCTCTCTGTACTGGGACAGAAAGCTGAAACACCGACAGGAACGGGAACACCACTGTCCTCTTCCCGGGAGCTGCTGCTGTCAGTGCTGGCCCCCTGGCTGCCGTTTGCTGCGTGTGTGTAAGGGTGTGTGAGTGTGTGTGCGTGTGTGTGTACGTGCTGCTGCTGCTGCTGCTGGTCCTGCCGTGGAAGGCTGGGTGGCTCATGTTTGCCGGCTGCCGGACGCAGAGGCATGCTCCGTGTTAGGGGCTCGGTCTAGGTCTCTCTCTTTTCACACACACACACACACACACACACACACACACACACGCACGCACACACCAATCGCTCTCTCTCACACTACACACACACTGTTTGCAGCGTGCATCACTCGCCTGAGAGAGAAAAAAAAGGGAGGGGGAGAGAGAGGAAGGGAAGGAGGTAACAGAGAGTGANACTCGCCTGAGAGAGAAAAAAAAGGGAGGGGGAGAGAGAGGAAGGGAAGGAGGTAACAGAGAGTGAATGGGCAATAGGAGGGAGTTAATAGGGGATTACAATGAGATGGAGGGTAAAAACACAAGAAAAACATAAGTATCAACTAAACTTCAAATTAAACCTCAGAAGAAACGTAAAGATAAAGCAAAATGAAAGGAATTACATTAATATAATGGTGTAAAATTATTGGATATATTTATCTTGTACAAATCCTAATGCATTTACCAAAAAAAAAAAAAAANAAAAAAAAAAAAAAAAGGCAGCACATAATGTACTGATCCATACATTGCAAATATGACATAAAACATGTACAAACAATAACCGAAACATAGAAGTAAGAAATTACTTATAATAATAATGTCTGTCTAAAATTGTTTAGGTCATTGGTGAAATTTAAATACTGAATAGTGTTTGACAGCCACAATAAGAACATCATGCAGAAGTAACAGAAATTCCACATAAGTTTGATATTACACTTTTCTTTATTAATATGCAACAATCCTAAATCCTGATAAAATCTAATGTCTTCTAACAACTCACACTGTCTTATTTAAATGTATCTTGTTAGCAAACAAGGTAGCCATCATTCAAGAGCCATATGGGCTTTGTTCAAAATGTGCAAAGCTAGTGATGCTACAGTGGCAGCACTTCCATGCTGCGGTCAAAATGTCACATGTTGTTGGTCAGTATAAATCCAAATAAACTGATGCTACGAAGAAGGTTGTCCATTCCTGTCTTTACACTGGTCAGTTATCTGCTTCTCCTTCTGCAGTCTGAGGGTGGAGAGCTGCAAAATATTTCCAATATCAACAAGTTGTATAGAGAAAGCACTTAAAACTCGTTGTGCAATTACGCTGTAGATCACTGTCACCAGCTGTGACAAGCTGATTGGCTCAGCAAAGTGCCTCCATGCTGACCATAAATTTACCCACTTATCAAGCTTTACAAAAGACATTTTTGTTTCCTGTTTCATTTTTTGCTGCCCCGTTCATAGACAGCAAAGCTGGAACACACACAACACACGTCCACACACACAAAAAACTTGTCTGAGTGCAGTGTATGTGCTCCCAAATTCGCAGTGTCTTTCATTCTGCCACAATTATTTCCTGATGCTTACGAAACATGTTGTTTGTGTGCAGCTACAGGTGGAAGCGGGACGTGAATCTCTACCTGCAGCAGGTATCTCTCCTTTCAGCTCAGGTTAATGTGTTTACGCCTGGGGAGACAAACAGATCTCTCTCTCTCTCTCTCTCTCTCTCTCTCTCTCTCTCTCTCTCTCTCTCTCGCTCTCTCTGCGTATGTACAGCTGTGCCTATAATCTGGCATGTCAAAGAAATGAATTATCATTTCTTTAAGGTGTCTGATGGGTTTTCATACATTCCAGCCCACATACTATCAGCTGATGCAGGTTATGCTGTCATACTTGACTGAAGGCAAAAGTGAAATACTCATCACAGAGGAGACTAAGATGACTTCTCTGTGACGTGCAAGACAAATATGTAAGTACAGTGACATCAACACAATCCATAAATTAGCTTTCTGTGCCAAGTAAATGTCCCATGTAACATCTATCTATAAAGACAGAATCTGTCTGTGGCACCAATACCTACCCGGCATTGTATAAAGTTGAAATAGAACCCGGCACTGTATAAAGTTGAAATTCGTATCTCTAGAACCCGGCGCTGTATGAAGTTGAAATTCGTACCTCTAGAACCCAGCACTGTACGAAGTTGCAATTCGCATGTTTATTGCTCAGGACCCAAGGGTGCAGTGTCGTGTGTGAAGCTGTTTGGTTGAGCAGTTCTTGAATTGATCTGTGCCGGTAAAAAGTAGTCCGCAGAGCAGAATAGGCTCTGGTCGTGGCGGCAGGATATGCTCCAGTGTGCTCCGGTCCAGCACCATGGTCTCAACCCGACCCCGTACAGCAAACAAAGCTAGCTCGTGAGTATGTACAGAACAAAATTATGGCAGGCTGTAGTGCATACCAGAAAGTTTGGTGGCCCGTTCCGAATAGGCACGTTTTGAACAGGCACTGCACTAGTTTGTGTAAATTATGAAAGTCCATCTTAAGCCAGTGTCTTATTCCATTGTGATCTCAGTGCCACCATTGTTCAAGCTGACCAGACATCCCGAGACAGAATTGTTATCAGACAGAATCTAAACTGAGTACTTCAGGGACAATCAAAGTGATGAAGCCTCTCCAGTCACTCAATAATAAGTACTGCCTCTGACACATACAGTACATGCAGATATTCATGTGCACACAGAAATGGGAAATCCACAAATATAAAGCTGAAATACAAGCTGCAAGATTATTTACACACATTAATCTTGACACCTCATCTTTTCAGCCTACTGTTGAATTTAAAGTGGAGCATTAGCACTTTATCACTGACCTGAGATAACACCAAATATGCAGTGGGTTTGATAGTGTGGCTTTCGTGAGATTTTTCACTTCACAGCAGTGAGCAAATAGCAAAAGCACTAAAACAGCTCACAGGTAAAACAAAGACTGAACTGCTTTGAAATAAAAAGATTTCTGCATCCAAAATAATTTCTGCTGTCTTTCATATTTATGCTATGAATTTATATAGGTTTTACCAGATTACGGAGAGAGAGAGAGAGAGAGAGAGAGTGAGAGAGAGAGAGAGAAGGATAGTTAGAGTTNGGAGAGAGAGAGAGAGAGAGAGAGAGTGAGAGAGAGAGAGAGAGAAGGATAGTTAGAGTTTCTGTCAGCGGTTCTTCCTCTTGGAAAGTTTGACTGTGCCTCAGTAAATTTCCTGTGATGATAATTTAAGCCAAAATATCGCCTCATTATATCGGAAAAGTCTCAGATTCCCGCAGTGAGCTTCTCAAACAAAGACCTTAAAGGTAAATCCTGCTGCTATCCTATATGCTCAATGACTTTGTGGAAAGCTGGAAGCGACAGGAGAGTCTCAGAGCAGACACTAACATGCTAATTTGGAAGACCTCGTTTGATCTCAGCTGAGGTAAACAAAAACAATTCAGAAACATATATAGCTCACAACAAAATGCAACATGGTCGCATATCCACTTAACACAAACTCAATTCAAGATGTATTCTTTATATCGTGGAAAATAACTGGCTGCATTTTGCACTCACTAAGCAGGAAATGAAACACGTGTTTGTCGTATGTCATAGAGGCTGGCAGGTGAGGAAACTACTCTACTACCATTGTGCACTCTGCAATCCAATTATCATACAAACAGAGCAAGCAGGCAACGTTAATACATTAAATGATTTAGCCAATTACTCCACCTGCATGCGACTTTAATTAGCCAGGTATTTAGGTATGAGAAATTGATCACTCTTTCTCAGATTTTCTAGTCTGGCTCTCAAAGTAATTCTGTTAGCTTACAATATTCACAGTAATGGCTCTCCATGTTGTACAAAACCGGCACAATATATAAAAGATCATACAATGAGCATAAAGTTCTGGGAATGTGGTTAAAGGGGCTAAGATGTCTTGCCAATAAGCAGTAATGATCCTCTAAGATAGCTGGGGCAGCCCAAGGAGGAATTTCATCCTGCTTGCATCACACAGGATAAACTGAGTGGGCATCAGCATTTGAAGAGATACAGGGAACAACTCAATCTGTATGGACAAATGGTAGGAGAAGAGTAATAGAGTAAAAGAGTAATGATGATAAGCAGTAATGATGATAAGCAGTACATCTTTTCATTTACTTAAACAAGCAGTTCCCTCTTGTGCCGATATATTACGCAGGATTTTCTGTCAGGTCTCATTATTTCAACTTGTTAAGGATAAGCCTCTGGTCTACCTATGAGTGTGTTATGTTGCAATGTTATGATTAGGATTAACTTAAAGCGGTGGTTTTCAAATGTTTTGAATCATATACCACCATATACCACTCTGATCCAATCCAAATACTGCCTTAATACTAATATTTCTTATTTTCTATAATATTTCTTAGTAAAACCCATTTTATTTGTGTACTACCGATGGTACTCATATCACAGTAAAGTTCATCACTGCCCCCTTTAGAAAAGATGAATCATTAGGCTGAACTGCTGCAACAGAGTCAATTTATAAGTTTGTTACAGCNGCCCCCCCCCCCCACTCATGTAGGAATACTGACAATGGCATATATTCAATATACATAAGCATGCAGGTCAGCGCTTAGCATTGGTCAATCCATTGTTTACCCTTTGATGAAAAGCTATCCACTGAATATGCCCTTTGGAGCACTTAGCAGCCATGTCTGGTATCACTGGCATCTGCTCTTAACCTGTGAAAGGATCCTCGCATAACGTGTCAGAACCAGTATTCAAAAAGTTTAGATACTAAATTTTATAATTATCATTGTGAATTTTGAGGTTGAAATATCTAAATCGTACAGTGTGTCTGAGACTTATTGGAAAGGATGGTATAGGAGAAGGTGCTTAATTGAGAACATAAACTTGTCCCCTTATCACTTTTTACGCACAAAAGGTTAGTTTTATTTCTATCACCACAGGCAGAACAGAACTAACTTAATGTGTATGACGCCGGATGCAGTGCACCTACAGCTCAACACTGCAGACCAGATTCTCTGTCTCCCCACTGCTTGGAAACATTAAGAGAGTGGACTAGAATTATAAGGAGACTAGCTGCCTTACCTCAGCTAACAACAACTGCCTCCTCTCTCTCTTCAGCTCAGATCTCTTTCACCCAACCCCCTCTCACCCCATCTCCTTCTCTCCAGCCTGGTGAAAACAAAGTGAATAATTCATGACCATACAGAGCAGTGTGAGGATCCAGTGCAATGCATACAGTATATCTGAAACATCCACTAGGCTTTTAAAGTTCACAGCACTGAGGCCATTCACACCCACCTCAACAAAATCTGTTGCCGGCCATCCCCAGCTCCACCTACTTCTCACTAAACACACTGGGAAAAAAAACAGATGGGGCAGAGGAACAGAGATAACAGAGATAAAGGTAAGCGCTTGGCTAAGGTAGCATGACTCTCAGGGCATCAGAGAAGATGTGCCTGAGAGTCAGTGGGACAAGAAAAAAGCATGGGAGAAAGCAATGGGGAGAAAAGGACAGTGGGAAAGCAAGCGAGAGGGTGGGAGAAAGAGAAAGAGGGAGGGAGACCATAGTCTGCTTTGACAAAGCAGCCACATGGCCCATGGCCTAGAGTAAATGTGATACCTGTTCACAGACCCCATCAAAGTCTACTTCACGCTCCTCTACACCTGGTAAAGCAAATGTCATGGCCACTTACAAACTGAAACCACCCAAGGCCACATTTATTCACCCTCTCACACACACACGCACACACCCACAAAACAAAACACACTATGCCTCTGTCCTTTAAACATTTCATTCATTCCATCTTCCATCCTCTTGCTCTCTCTCACTTTCTTTCACACTAATTTTGGAAAGGTAATTCATTGGTTAGGCCAAAAAGCATCAAACCAAACAGGGCAGATGTAATTTTGGTTTATGTCAAAGTCTACTGAAGTACTCGAATGTTAGAAATGATGTTTAAGCCTACAAAATATAATAAATTATGTCTTTTTCAATAAAGCTGATGAAAACAAAGATGATGTGTCATTTGTTTGGACAAGGAGAAGGCCTTTGACAGTGGATCGTGTTTTCAGACTACTATGAACTGGTTAGGCCACCATCAAATAAGGAAAGAGGCAATGTGGGAACAGCTGTTGACTGTGGAAATGGAAGGACTTTTTTTCCCTAATATCGTGTGGAAGCATTCTGACACCCTATAAACAGTGCCTTGTCCTTACAATAATCTTGAAACTGTCATTCACAGCCTTATTTTCTCCAGACTGGACTACTGCAACTCCCTTCTTTCTGGCATTAATCAAAAATTAATCTCACGCCTCCAACAACTTCACAATACAGCAGCTCGGCTTATTACTGGTTCCAATAGACGGCATCACATCACCCCTGTCCTGGCATCTCTCCACTGGCTCCCTGTTCATTTTAGAATTGATTTTAAAATTCTTCTTATTACTTTTAAAGCTTGTTTANCCACTGGCTCCCTGTTCATTTTAGAATTGATTTTAAAATTCTTCTTATTACTTTTAAAGCTTGTTTAAATCTGGCTCCTAGTTACATTTGTGACATGTTAACATCTTATGAGCCAGCACACAGCCTCAGATCCTCAGGTTCTAACCTCCTTACAATTACCAACTGGAAAACTAAAGGTGACTGGGTGTTTGCGGTTAGAGCCCCAAAGCTCTGAATGATCCGCCACAGGATCTGAGGCTTGCCAAATCAGTGTCCACTTTTAAAATACAGCGTAAGACCAATTTTTATAGACTTGCTTTTATGTGATGTCATTTTTTTATGTTTGCTGTATTGTTTTTAATGTCTAACTTTTTGTTTTGTGTTTGATCTGTTTTATTGATTCTTTTACTAGTACTTTGTAAACTCTGTTTTTAAAGATGCTATATAAGTAAATATTATTATTATTGTTGTTGTTGTTGTTGTTTCTGTTATTGTTATTGTTATTATTATNTATAAGTAAATATTATTATTATTGTTGTTGTTGTTGTTGTTTCTGTTATTGTTATTGTTATTATTATTATGAGAGGTGGCATCATCAAGCCTGAAAATCTGCTGTCTCCTTTAACGGGAAGCTTAAATTCAGGCCCCACTGACTTGCTGAAGCTGCTAAAAAGAACAGACGTCATTCTCTACTCAAAGTCTGATTGCATGGGAATCTGGCAACAAAATTCTGGATCTGATAGTTGGAAATAAGAGTCGTCTTTTTTTTTCTTTTTTTTTTTTTTTTTTTTTTTTTTTTTAACAGTTGCTGTATCCTGTTCTCACTGAGTGTAACAGGTAGATAGGAAAAGGTTCTATGAGAAGATATTTAATTTTTGCTCCAGTGTGTTCCCTCTGTAAAAAGTCAAGCATGATGGTAAATTTTCTCTTTAGCCAGACCATGTTTGCCATTTGGGAGACTGCCAGCAACTTTGAAAGGAGGTAGAGTGTGTATACCTGTATCTCTCACTCAAGAATATAATTACTGAACTGTAAATATATTTGTATTTGTTGTTTGTATGTGTTGTGGAGATATACAAATGGTTCCTTACAGTAGCCTACATTAAACTCAAGTGCTAAAAGTCTCTCTCTCTCGCTCTCACACACACACACACACACACACACACACACACACACACACACACAGGGATTAGTCACTCAGACCTATCCAGACCCCGAGGGCCACATGCAGAGGCCCCATATGGAAAATTAGCTACGCACTAAAAGCTTTTGGAATCAATACTCTACAGTAGCTGCACCAAAGCCACCAAAGCCGTCTCTACCCCAGTTCTCTCAGGCTGACACAGCAAGCAGATGTGTCATTTCGTCTTCTTCTCTAACACACACAGCTAACGTATGTGTAATCTAAAGAGATCACTCTCAGCACACTGTAGAAAAATTATAATGTCATGCCAATAATGAATTATAATGGAAATACTTGTTTTGATGTGCCTAGGCAAGGGAGAAATCCTGCTTGGCAAGCTCCTTTACTATTTGTCACCCTGACAGACAATATTGGAAATGTGAGAGAAACATTTGATTTTAATGTTATGGTGAACCTAGCATCCCTGTTTTGCTTATACTGCAAAGCGTATATTTAAAGAAAAGATTTCATACTGGTATTCATAGTAACGCTAATGATCTTTTCACCATTGAGCTGAGACACATTCTGACCACAGGTTTATGGTATATTATTTACTTTTACACATTTGAAAAAAAAAACCACACACACACACACAGAGAAATACAGAACTTGGCATGACCTACAAGCACAGGTCTCACACAACCACCTAGCTCATGTCACACTTTGCTTTATTAGTAGTACTGCACTGTGATACTCTTTGTCAAAGCTATTTTATGAAATATACTTCATGAGTTCTGACAATAACACTGATACACCCTTGTATCTGTCAGGGAATACAGGTTTCCAAAACTAGGTGTGTGTGTAAAACTTTCCAGTATGGCTGGGGTATATTTGTAGATGTCTCAAAAAAGCAAGTTTCACTGAAAACACTTACTAAAGAAAAATCACTACATACCTCATCATTGAATCTTTTATTACCTTCGCCAAGGAGGTTATGTGATCACCAGCATGTTTGATTGTCTGTATATTAGCAGGATATCGCGAAAAGTTATGGATAGAATTTGGGGGACAGATAGATAATGTCGAGAGACAGGATTGGAATTTTGGAGGTGATCGGACCACGTTCTGGATCCAGAAGTTTTTAGCCTATAAAATCAACGCTAGTGGGCTAATTTGAATGACATTTATTTTGGTGGCTCATTTAGCAAAACACAAGATGTGCTTATTTTGGTGGTGATTCAGATCACATTCTGGATTACACACGATCCAGAAGAAGGATTTATTTGTTTGTCTGTTTGTTAGCAGGATTCTGACAATGAAAATTTGATTTGCTAGCATTAAGAATGGAAAATTCATTAAATGTTTGATATTGTTGATATTCTCTCTCTCTCTCTCTCTCTCTAATTCTCTCTCTGACTAAAGGGTTTGGCAGATACGTCCACAACTTTTTGTGCTGCCAAGGTTGGTTTTGGAGTGGCTCTTTGATGTGGCCTGCCTATTAATAATCAATGCGACTCCTCAGTGACAACTCCATAATAAAGCCAGCCAATAAAGACCTGTTTCACACCATGTACTGCATGGCTATCCACACACATCTCACAAAAAACAGAACTACACAGAATACCACCCACAAGCTGAAAATGGCCAGCTGAACAATCTAATACAGCCCAAAAAAGCCTATGAAAAGTATATCATATACAGCAATCGTGGTAAGGGTGGGCTTATAACCAGCATAAACAGCACACAGATGCCACAATATGACTTATGGCTGCATCATTTATACTGGTGTACTGCATTTTCTCCAATACATCACCATGAGCATGATCCCCGCAACTCTCTGCATGTTATCCAGACTGGGTGCTAACTTTGATAATAACCCTAACCCTTACATCAACATAAACACACATTTTGAACAGATTGAATAAGTGTGAAAACAAATTAATTAAAAAAAAATGTTTCCAAAAATGGATGCCTCCTAGTAAATGACATCACTGTCCTGCTATTATTGACTTGTTAGACAGTGGTAGCTATAACCACAAATGGTTCAGTACAGTGCTCTACATAGCAATCAATGGCAAATTCTGGCTTTGAACTCCTATTTTTCCTGTGGTCTTAAGAAGATGAGATAAGATTTGGTTGTCATTGCCTCATTATTGAATTCCCTAAGGTATTTTCTGTAGATAACATTTGCAATTGAGTAAAATATGAAGGCTGGGGACAAGCAATAACAAAGCCTGGGTGTTCCTGTTCCAAAGTTAGAAAAGGACATAACTCCAACAACGTCTTTCTCTCTTCTCAAGCCTCGCGGTTATTTTCATCTAAATCCTACAGGATGCGGTGGCATAAAGTTACACACACTGAGCCACTGGATTGAATGCTAAAATTTGGGTCAGGAAAGTGAAGGATATACCATCAATTAACTCAGAGATGATGAAGACAAGGTGCCCAAGCAAGGCAGCTAACTCACAACTCTTCCAGATGAGCTGACTGTGTTTTTGTTTTTTTTTTTTTTTTTTTTTTTTTTTAAAGAAAATCAATAGGTCCATAAATTGTGACACACTTACTGATCCACATATTGGAACAGATGATGTACAACTGATGTACTGAACTGAACAGCCAGCAGTCATGAATTGGAGACTCCAGCAATATGTAGTTTAGCAAAAACTTCAATGTTCATTATTATTGAATTACTTGACATAATCAGTATTCAAAATAACCATGTAGTATATTGTATGATGAGGGCAACGGCAATACCCAGCCCATGAAGAGTCAACATTCCCTAGATACATACATTCATCAGTACTTACAGAAGCCCCTTTTCTCACCGTTTCATCTGTCATCGTCATTGATATAACAATAGATAAGTGGTTGAAGAAAACTGTGTTTCACCTCCAACTCATCCCATCACTGTGAGTAATGTTGATCCTAAAAGCTACAGATTATTAATTTAGGGCAGTCTCTAACCAAATAAGACTGCTTGCTACAAAAACTCTTTAGCCTGATGTCCAGAATTAATTAGCCAAAAGTCATAAATTACTGTCATTGTTAGACTGCAACTCAGTTGGAATGAGTGGAATAACAATGACTTATATGTTAACACCAATGTGTTGTTTTATCGCAGTCATGTCATATACAGAACAAAACAGTGCTGATACAAGCACACGGCTCTAGAACATGCATGACTGGGGTGATAAACATGATCAACTGCTCATTCCCGACCTCACGCACCTGAAACCATGCAATGCTTCTGCTGCTTCCATCAGATCTGATGTAACACAATTAATTTGCATTCAAACAGACATGACATCAAAGAGGATATGAAATACTGAGTCACAAAAAGTGGAAGGAAGCGAGTTACAGTGCAGTGCAGTGCAGTGCTGTTGACTGGCGTATGAAAAGCTGCAGTCATATTTAAAGCAAGCCTCTTCACAGCTACGCAAACAAGATGTGTCGTTTATGTGCTCAAGATTTTTAAGGCATCATTAAAAGAAAGAGCACAACTGTGGCGCACAGATGGCACGATAGCATCATTTGAAAGTGACAGCCCTCCAACAGATCCAGAGTTTGCTCATGGAGTCTGTCTTTGTGTGCCTTTGAGCATCAGTGATGCGCCAATATAAATACTATTTGATGTGTTTGATTGCTGCTATTACTAATAGTCCCAGCACTGGTGTACAGAGATTATATTTCTGACAACATTCCTGTGAGACTGATGGCAACATTTGTCTGCCATTTTTAGAACAATATTGCATCTGTGTGTGTAAATACCTGTGTTTCAAAAAACATTTGGTCAAACAGATGTGTGCATGATCCCAGCCCTGAAAACCAGCTGGATGACAGGTCGGGCTACACGTGGGCATGCACTCATGTTTCCTCCCTTAATTTTGATTTTTCTGCCACAAAAGAAGGAGACGAACACACTTGAGAGCCATTTGTACTGCTGAACAACCTTTCCTCTAAAACAGCAAGTTTACACCAAACCCAACACATACAAAGATGCCACTGTAAGTTGTTTGCTCCNCCCACCCTAAAGTTGGTGTTTTCACTTCAGTCTCACAACACCCTTTTCTTTGTCAAATACTCGACAACAACAGGCTTATCTTTTCTCTTTCTTTTGAACAGCTTATCTTATCTCTGCTGGCCAGACAGCGGTTTTGAGTATTTTTACATTAAGTTTAGATATATATACATGCACACACAGTGGGGTCCAAAATCTGAGACTACTGTTTAAATGCTTCTATTTTGCATTCTTTTTTACATTCTTTTTTAATTTAATACAAGATTTTTCATTACAAATGATTATATCATCTTAATAATTTGAGTGAAAAGTTGAATCTTTGAAAAATGTACATGAATGTCAGGATATTTTAGTATTTGGTATGCCCCCCTTTTTCTTTAATGACAGCATGCACTCCAGCTGCCATGGACTCCACATGTTTGTGCAAAACCTGATGAGCCACATTATCCCAGCATGATTTGGCAATGTTTCAAAGAGCTTCTTGTGATGTCAGACTTTCTGATTATTTCCATGAGTTTCTATATGGTCTCAGACTTTTGGACCCCACTGTATAATATATACACCAAATTGGGAGAACTGCTGGAATTGATGACAACTATAAAAGAAAAGGGATCAATGAGTGACAATCACAAATTGCACACAATTGATTCCACGTATTAGAATGCTGATAAATGATAAAAGATCAATGTCCACTTCAACACCAATATATCACCCTTTTTCTGCTGTGTGTATAAGAACCATTTCATTCATGCTGAAGGAAAAACTCACATACAGTGATTTTTTTTTAAAAAAAAGTTATAATGATATCAATAATAATTCATCCTTGGCATTAATCTGATTGGACATGCTTTGAAAGGTAAGCAGCAAACAATAAAATTCCAAATCGTTTGAGCTTTGCTGATGTAATTTGATGATGAAATTTGACAACAGTGATGAAAGGCCACAAGGTTTGCTGTCACCCTCTCTACAAAGGAAAACAATGACTCAAGCAGGTACAAAGCGATTCTGCCTGTGATCTTCTAAAGATGGAGCTTGCCATGGTAATCTATCACATCAGGCACACACCAGCCAGAAAAATACACCTATGTGTATCAACATGTAGGGGTAATTCTAATATTTCTGAAATGTCCCATACAGTGTAACTTTTTGTAAAATGTGAGTACTCCTTTTTCTTCACAATGGCCAACGCAACCCCCACATCTTTTTCTTTTGCTCATCCCCTTCCCAAACCCAAATTCTGTTGTTGATGTGTTGTTTGTGACTGCGCCAAGTACAGTAATTACAGTGCAGTGGTAGGAGCAGAACAAGACAAAGAAANGGGGGGGGGGGGTGCAGCACATCAAACATGACTGCACAGGCCAACGAGTTTAAAAAACTCATTCTCAGAACTAGTAGAGGCTGCTACGTGCCATCATGCACCACACCAACTTATACTGTCTTTATTTACTGTTATTTATATATTTACTGTATAAACAGAGCCATGAGTTGAATCTCTGTCATTCACACGCATTTATAGTTCAAAGTTAAGGGATCTGCAAAATTTTAACCACCAATACAAAGATATGCGCTGTGTGCCATTCTGTTATTCCTGAATTTTACAGGTCCCTTTATATCTAAAAAATGCTGAGATCTCACATATTGACTCTCTCTCACACACACATACGGTCTGATGTACACACATACACACACACACTTGTTGATGTATTGCCTATTACATTGCACTGACAGTACTGGCAGTGGGCCCAGAGCAGTAGATAGTTTATGATGTTGGGAATAATAGGCCTGGTTAAAAATAACTTTATTATCAAATGCACCCTCAGAGACAATAGTGACATAAGGCAAGAGGAGGGCAGACCCTCTGACAGGAGACAAAGGAAGGCAGGAGCCATTCAGACACCGTGTAGGCTGCCTACAACATGACCTACAGTCCCAGAGTTACGAGACATTTAGCTGTAACAGCCTTGTTAAATTATGGAGGAAACATGGCCGATGATAAAAATTTCCATCTGTAGTATGAGAGAAGCACATTATGCACAGATGGTTTTGTTAACATGCCTCAAGGAAAACTACATAAAGTCAAGTCAAATCAAGTCAAGTTTATTTGTATAGCCCAGCATCACATACAATGTCTCAAAGGGCTTTACAGACCCACACAATTGCAGTTCCCAACCCTGCCCCAACTCTCTAAGGCTGGATTTACACTACCACACACGTGACCTGATTCCGATCTTTTGCTCACGTGACATGTATCGGATCAGTACGCTTCCTGAAGATATAAATGGTAAAAAGGTAAATGGTAAAAAGCCACATGGAATCTGATATTCTCAGATCTGTTTTGGGCCACTTGCATATGTGGAAATAAATGTATCAGATATCCGCCAATGTGTCTGCTGTTTAAATACACAAACTGAAATTTCCTTCCCATTCCAACTCCACCTTATCTATCTATATATACTGTATATATATATATATATAGATACTGATATATATTGATATATATATATTGATATTGATATGTGTTTATATCAAACGGATGTGTTAGTATGTGATAACAGGCTCTGTTACAGCAGAGCCACCCGCTTCTCCTCCATGATTAACCAATGAAAATTCGTGTCCCGATGGGAGAGAGAAATGCCTACACAACATATCAGATGTTTCTCTCTGCATTTGAAAGTTTCTAACCCACTGATCATATTTTTAAATAGTTCTCTTATCTTAGTCCATTGAAGCGTTTTGATTACATCTGTCTTGCAACTACATGCAGACAGCTACAGGTCAAAGCCGTGTAAATACAGGTATCAGATATGGGCCACTTAAAAAAGAAAATGTAAATATGCTGAACAAAAAATCGGATATAGGCAAAAGATTGGAACTGAGCATTGAGACTTGGAGTGTAAATCCAGCCTAAGAAGATGAGGAAAAGCTCCCGAAAAATCTTATTGTATAAAAGAAAATGGAAGAAACCAAGAAACCTCAGGAGAGGCTGTTCAAAGAGAGATTCCCTCTCCCCAAATGACCGGCTGTGCAATAGGAGCTGCAGGTGTAGAAACAGGTAAATACAAAGGTCGAAAACAAGAAAATAATATTACAGAATAATATCAACAGCAAATAATCAATGATCCAGTGTCAGTTTAGTCAATATGAAGTCAATGTTATGATGACTAAAACATGAGTCACATGGAGGGAATGGGGCAGGGGAATAGAACATCAAAGAAATGTTGCTGGTATAGATAGAAATGGTCTGTGACTTCTGTGACTTTTTTTTTCATTCATCAGTGAATTTGACTGGTAAGTTAAAATTCTGACAAAAAGGCAGAGGGAGTGGGGGGGTGGNAGGGAGTAGTAACCACTCTAGTGTATGGCATGTTTTTTATCTAATGCCCAGCTAAAATAGCCAGCTGTGTAAGGGGAGTTAGATTCACTACTTCTTTCCCTGTTCAGCTCTGCAGGTCTGCCACAGAGACCCACCAACTTTCAACTGTTTCAGTCACTTACGGATGCAAGCAAAAACTCTTGGGGCTTGACAATGACTGAAAACCCTGTAGAAGAATATAAGCAGAAACTAGCAAACTAGGCCAAGAACCAGTTCAAACGGAACTCTGCTAGACATCACCAGCACTTTTACTATAACACAAGTGTGTGAAAAAAAGGCACAGCTCTGAATTTCTCTAAATTCAAGAGGTGTTTTACAATAACATGATCATCTAGATAAGGGCTTGGATTTAGATATATCTGTGTCAAAGAAACAGCCCACTACACATTAAATCAATCTGAACACCTTTACCTGCAGAGAGGTAAACAATATATAGTACTCAGCTAATAGGAGCCTAGCAATGTGAATATATCTGGGTAAAGACTACAGCATGTAACTCATTTGCCAGCCATTCATTCACTTTAGCATTTCCCTAAAGATGCAACATGCTCTGAAAGTTAAGACACACACAAGTATACACATATTGAGAATACAAACACACACACACGCATCTGCAGCGACAATGCTAATCAATAGCCCCTAGAGAGAGGTCGGAGATGAAGTGTTCATTTCTCTAAAGCTGCTATAATGACCTAATGTCTCCACTTCTGGGCCTAAGGGGATCTTTGCATAATTGTGAGTCTTTGTATGTGTGTGTGCCTATGAGCGGCTGTGGTTGTGCGTGACCGCGCATGTGTGCCTGTGTGCATTTGCCTGCATGTGAAATTGCAGTTCTTCAGTCAAACAGCCGGCGGAGAAAAAAATGATTCTTTCTTTCTCAGGGGCAGTGAATTAAGACCTGTTGTGGCCAATGTCTTTTTCTGCTTCACAAAGCACACCCACTGCAGCGAGCAGCAAAACACCGCGGAAAGGCAGCACTGTAGATAAAAAGTGAATGTGTGATGCAGGAACAGGCAAAGCGTTCTGCAGCACAGCTCACTGCACTCTCGTACCCAAATAGCTTGGATAAGGAGCGAGTAAAGGCACTGACCTTGCTGTGGAGTCAGAGCTGCCACTGAACCAGACGTTTAACTTCAGAGAATCTTCAGGGATGATAAAGTGAGGGCAGCGGCGTGTGTGTAATACACACAACAGCTGTTTTTTGCCACCGATGCAATCATATTAACATAATTTTGGGCCACATTTAGCAGCTTGATAGGATGTTACTCAGTCTACACCATAAACATGAAAATAACACAGGAGATCTTTGTATGGCCAACAGTCTTTGCTGTATGCTGCAAATACTATATAAAGGTGAATACTGCGTTCAATCCATATAATAGTCTGAACTGACAAATATGAATAATTTCTTCAATGCTGGTTCCATCTGTGCAGGCTTCAATAAAAACATCATTATCCACTCACCTGAACACTATCATCTAGCTGTTTTTTGTTTTTGTTTTTTAAATTTCACATCAATATCAAACAAATGAGTGAGTGAACTGAGTGTTATTATGCAAAATTGAACAGGCAAACTGCACTGCTTTTGTCTTGAGAGAAGCCAAATAAGATTGATTATGAAACAACTGCTTGCCTCCTTCATAAGCAGAGATGCTAAAAGGTTCATTTTGCCACTGAATAAAATGTAAATGACACAGTAAAGTCTTTAGCATCACACACAATTGACAGTGATCTTAATTATGTAACACGCATACAGTCATACACATGCCCAATTAAATTTCGGAACATCCTGGCAGCACACACTTAAAATATGCCGTCGACATCTGCTAGACAGCAATGCGAGGTAGACACACAAACACAAGTTTACTAAAGTCACTTTTATGTTGTTCACTAAAACACCATAAGCCAGTATGAAATAATGAGACAGTTCCTGCATTTCCATTTCTGAATGAAAGCATTATTATAATTTGAAGCAAGGCACGAAAACTATCCCTCCCCCACAGATACTTTCCCAAATGTCTGCATACCTCTCTCCTCAATTTTTCCTCCTCCTTCACCACCTTCTATCCACTCACACACCATTTGGTCTACTCTCCATCACCTTATGTTATTTGCAAAATACCTGTGCAAACCAGAGGAGCTGTTATGGAACCTCAGCCTCATGACATTTAAAAGCTCAAGTTTGACTTTGACTTTTATCGGAAGAGTCCGAATAAGATGAATGGTGAAAAATGAGAATCGTTGCCAATTCTGTGATGATCTTTGATACATCTCAGTGGATGCAAGCTGGAATCCCTGCTCGGACTTCCTGCAGTATGGATGATTACTGAAGAATGCGCAGAGATGCAAGAATGGGCAGCCGCTTAAAGGCATATAGACATGCATAGACACACAAGTGTACATCAGTGTGCATATACACACAAACAGAAAACACACAACGTATATGATTCTATATCGTTGCTAGCAGGATATTCAATGGTGTACATGTCTATCAGTGTTTCATCAGGAGCCAAATTTCAGTTCAATGTTCACAATGTTACTACTGATATATCAGTCTTGGAGCTAAAAAAAAATACACATTTAACCAACAAGGTGGTACAGTCAAAGAATCTGTGCCAAACTCATACAGAATTACAATAATTTCATGCTCAACATGAGCTAAGGTTGTTTAAGTTGCTAAAAATAAGTCCTTCAGCTTGCTCAAAACTTTTGAAGATGAATTTTTGCAAGACAGAGGCAGCTGCAAGCGTATTCCCATCTGCACTAGGAGGCAAAACAGATATTTCTCACACACGCACACATGTATGCGTTGCACATAAATACACACACACACGCAAGCACACACACACAAGTTCCCATAGGGTATATGGGAGACAGTAATTAGTAGGAATAATTCAGTGGAGAATTTCATCTCATCTCCCTATGTGATGTCAATACCCTTAGCCAATGGTAATTACTCGTCCCCTTCTCAGATTTAGGGAAACATATGGTATTCTGTGTGAATACCTGTGTGTGTGTCTGTGTGTGTTTATGTGTGTGTATGTGTAAATGCACACAGCCAATTTATAAAATAGCTTCTGGTAGCTGTACTGTAACTCCTTGGCCATCCCCCTTAGAATTTCTCTCAAAGGGTTCACAGGGTCTTCACTAAGGATCTTCCTGTCCTAAAGTAGCTCAGCTGACACAAACTGTGCTGCTAGTGTAGAAAGCTGGCTGAGATTCATTTCATAGCTAAATTTCAATACTGCATTCAACTGCCTACATAAATTGTACAGTAGTAACATTTACACAGAAGGGAGAGTCCCAGATTGTGGTGGAAGATCTTATATATGACTGTTGATTGAGGCATTCTGAAACCGATAAAAGTTAGAAAGGGTTATAATAAGTTTTGTGGAAGTAATATTTGTTGAAGTGTTTTTGAACTGCATTCATTTGAGCTACAGTAAATGAGCATAGCTTACTGGTTATAGAGATACCCAAGAATCTGTGTAGTACAACAAACTTGGTTTACATGAAATAATTATGTTTTTTTTTTGTTTGTTTTGGCTGCTAACCACCGTTAAGATTCTTCTGTACTGGACTAAGAAGTTAACATTCAATCCTGGTATAATCAGCAGCAGAAAAATAGTTCCCAAACAAATGTTCAGTATAATGTGATTACATGTAGTTTAAAAAAAAAAGCACACAACCTTATATTTAGTATACCTAAAACAAAAATGTATTATGACCGTCCATCAACACGAACTGTCCAAGCAGGACAAAAACTTTTAGTCATATTGGTAACTCCATTGTCTTATACACAGGTCATTATTAGTCATTAGTCAGTCAGTATTATTGAAGTATAATAGTTTCATATCAAGGGCGGTACGGTGGCGCAGTGGTTAGCGCTATTGCCTCACAGCAAGAAGGCCCTGGGTTCGATTCCCGGCTGAGGCAGGGCTTTTCTGTGTGGAGTTTACATGTTTCCTCCGGGTACTCCGGCTTCCTCCCACTTCCTCCCACCTCCAAAGACATGCATGTCAAGTGAATTGGGAACTCTAAATTGCCCGTAGGTGTGAATGAGAGCGTGAATGTGTTCGTCTGTCTGTCAGCCCTGCGATAGACTGGTGATCTGTCCAGGGTGTACCCCGCCTCTTGCCCTATGACCGCTGGGATAGGCTCCAGCCCCCNTGATCTGTCCAGGGTGTACCCCGCCTCTTGCCCTATGACCGCTGGGATAGGCTCCAGCCCCCCATGACCCTCAACAGGACAAATGGGTTTAGAAAATGGATGGATAAATAGTTTCATATCAGTTTTGTATTCAGGGCTGCAACAACAACGATGCATCTAGTAAATCCCAACACGCTGTAAGCCTCACAGACCCAACAGCCACTAATATAGACACAAAAGGTGTTATGGCATTTGTTAATCTTGTAAACATCCTTTCACTGATCTCTCATTAATTCTGCTTAGAGAATGGCAGAGGGGGGGGGGGGNGGGGGGGGGGGGTCATGTATTTGAAAATGAGTCAATTAACTGCCAGCAAAATGGCAGCATTTTGCTCTTTTTCATCAGTATGTTAATGAAAATCATGCTAAATCATGCTAATCCTTCTATTTGAAATTGTGTGTGCGTGTGCGCGCGTTTTCCCTGTGTGCAAGCTTATGAACACGTGTACGTGGATGTATATCTCAGCGGGAGCCAAAGCTAGTCTTTGATATTTTACACAGTGAAGCTAATTAAAGGGATAGTTCAGAGTTTCTGACACAAAGGCAAATGACTTGAGGCCGCAATGTGCTTCATCCGAAATGCCTGCTGGAGAGTCTGAAAGTGGCGGAAGCACTCTTTCCACCGGTGAAATTTTGGGGGGAGGGGTCTGCATTTGGCAAAATTTGTAACAGGTATTGGAGAAAGTAATTAGGGATAACTCAGCAAGTCTCCTCTCATCTCCCTCAGCGATGTCTATCTTCTTATACTCTTAGCCAATGGTAATTACTCGTCACTCTCACAGATTTAACATATGGTATGCTGTGTGTGTGGGTCAATATTTGTTTGTGTAAGTTCATGCAGCCATTTTAATAACTAGTGCTATGGCTAGCCTCCTTAAAAAATATATAACTTTTCAACTCTATCAGGCATGCTCATATTACGGAGCGATTGGCCCAGTGAGAATGGGAAGGGTTTTAATTTCTCTCTCTTTTTTTCTCTCTGTCACGGTGCCCATGATCTGCAGAGAGAATTGAAAGTGAAAGTGTGCCCCCTGACCGCCATTTATATCACTTTTTATAATTATGTGGAGATCACAAAAACACACACACACAATTCCTTCAGCAAGTCCTCCCCTCTCCTAAAGTGAAGATTTGAGCCATTATCCCCGTTTATCTAATTACCGGTAATCATGTTGAGATTATAAAGACAAAGACAACAACACACATGCAACATACATGCAAAAGGCTCCATCATCAGCTACCAAAAATATTTTAAGACATAAAGCAATACACAAAAAGTTGGTTTATTAAGTGAAAAGTCACAAATTGATTTATAAAACTTTGGTTTCACTTCGAGGTGACAGCAAACACTGCCATATTACTAAAATTTTGAAAAATTTTACTGAAAAAGATATTTCTAAAATAAACAATTAACCAATTAGTCGACTGAAATTGTAATAAAATAAGATAGTTTAGCAAACAAGGTAAAACTTCTAAAAAATATCAAATAATGATATTTGGTCCAAAACTATTACGATATACTGTAAATTTGAGTCAGTGTTGACCAGCCTGACTGTACAGGCAAGGAAGTGTGACACTGGACTCAAGACGGGGTATGTGTGTGTGTGTGTGTGTGTGTGTGCGCGCGCGCAAGCAGGTCTGGCACGGAGACTGCTCACATCAGAACACACAGATGGTGATTTTACACCAGCATGGGAAGAAAAATGGCTGTTTAACATCAAACCTCAGCGCATTTCTTTGAAACCAGCTGGCCAGACTCAAAAAAGGGATCATGAGTCTGGGGAAGAAGCCCGACTCTTACACAGAGACGCAGAGAAAAGGGACCCAAACAAGATGGAGACTAGCCCTTCCATACAATATGCTACTTTCTAAGATGTCTGCATTAATATGTTTCTATTTGCATGTCTTTGGAGGTAGTGATTAAGTAGAAGGTTGAAGGACAGGCAGACACAGGAAGTCAGAGACAAAAGTGTGTATATATATACTAATATTTTGGTTCAGTTCTAAATGTGTTCTAATTAATCTATATAATTTATAGCTTGAAATTATGGCTGGCAAGGCAGCAAAGGAAATAATGACTCACTGCCTGACAGCCCATTAAAACACTTAACAATCATCAGTCTTTCTCTCTCACTGTTGCTCTTTCACATTGCACTTCATCTTACTGGCTCTCGTACTTGCCATGGTATTGTATACATGCTATTCTCTAAGCCACCAACTCTTTCCTCACTCTGCATTATGCAATCACTAACTTCCTAATGACCAACTGTAAATGTCAGGCAGTGGTCTGAAGCTGAATGGCACTGAAGGTGATGAGTGATGAGTGACAAAGATAGAGCAGTTTAGGCCATTTTTCCATCTTTCCCTGCTCTATCTACACATAAACAGCTCAGAAAGGTGAGTTCACTCAATCAAGAGTTAGTTCCTCCCAGGTCTTGATTGGCTAAACACACTTGAGTTCACTGATAAGTTGTGGGTAGTGCAGTGAGAGATGGAAAATATGCAGCACTTGGGTCCCAGAGGACCAGGATTGAGAACCACTGGTTTACACCTTGATTGACTGTGAAGGCTGTGCAATAAACAATGAATGGAGAAACATTTGTCAAATTGATGTTATAAAGTACAAAAAATACAAATAACTTCCAGGAAGAGAACAATTAGCTGCCCAACTGACCAGTAATAATCAACTGCAGAAAGACTCTATCATGGATCTGACAGCTGCTCTGGCAATTTGTTCACTTCAGCACAGCTGATCGAGCTGCAATTACTAAGCATTCCATTCACAAAAATTCTAACAATCAAAAGTTGTTTGACAGGTAGCTAAAAAAGTTGTTATTGCAAGCACATTATAATTTGCTATGACAGTGCAGATTAATGTTCTCTGAATGTAATGTGAGAACCTGTGTGATTTTGGAATGACTTTATCATTAAAAGCCATTTTCTTCCTGTCCAAAAAATCCTCCACAGCTCAGATGACATAACCATTAGAGGAAAACTGGCTCCAGCTATTGTCATTTTTATGTTTGGGAAGAGGTGAAGGTCTCAAGTCTAAAGCCACAATCATAGTAGCAGCCAGCAATTAATTACTGCATATTTGCCTAGTTTGTCCATCTTGTATAACTCACAGAGCCTTGGGTCACCCTGGGACTTGCAGATTATAATTACTGGACATGAATGTAGCTGATGTGCAGAAACACTTCTAGATTTCTATTACTTCCAAAAACAATATTACAGTATTACAGCACCAACAAGCTAACTTCAGCTTCCACACACTGTTTTTTTTTTTTTTTTTTTNACAAAGGGCTTTTTTTGGAACTTTATCAGATGCTCGCATGACACACAGACCACAAAGTAAAAGCAAAGTTTTGGTCAGCACAGAGCCACTGTGTGGAAGTTAGCATTTTGGTAGCAATAGCCATTTCCATATATGAATGTAATACAGGCACATGATGGTTGCATTTGTGTTTCAACTGTTTTAATTAAACATACGGGTGTTTTTAAGGCTGTACTGTATGGTGGTGTTGGATTGAAAAGCCTCAATAAAATGATTTAGAAACATAGTTTTTTCTGTTTTCTGCATTTAAAGTTTTTACTACAGACATTGTGAACTGTATTTTTTTTTTTTACTTCATCTCTAATTTCTTTTTATTTAATCATAGAGCATGTGATTGGTGTGACAGATACAAAAACAACCTGCTGCATGAAGTCATTGTTGTCAACCTAGTGGCATCTCTTCAGACCTCTTTCACTTTTTTTTTTTTTTTTTTNTTTTTTTTTTTTTTTTTTTTAAGAGATGATTGACAAAAACCTGCTAACTTTCTGAGCGGGGATGAGCTCCTTTCCTGCACTTACTGTCGTTCTGCATCACACAGGAGCTGCTTGTTATGCAAGTTGAGAGTGCCAGGTTCAGTCAACCGACCAACAGCAAGTCTGAAAGATGAATGAGCTGTGCTTGTGCAAGCCAGCGTCACCAACAAACCATTCCCTGATCACTACTGTTGGTTCAGCTTCTTCACACTTATTTTGTTCTTCATTTCAAACAAAGATTGTGTTTCTGTGATCTTCTGCAACTGCATTACATTAAGCTTGACGCACTCAAAAAAAAAAAAAAAAANAAAAAAAAAAAAAAAAAGAAACACCCTGCGATACACACTACATAAATCATATTTCTCCACTTCTCTCTCTTTACACAGAAATTGCATGAAGAAGAAAAATTACTGACAAACACATCTTCAACAAAACCAAAGGTCCTTAAAGTCCTCTTTTAGAGAGACATACCATTAAATGCGCTCAGTTCTGCTTTCACGTCTGAAAGGACAGGCAGATGTCAGAATCCGGTCAGAGTAATGCACAAGTGTGTCTGCTGTGAGAACACAGGATCTGATGGGAGACACACCAGTGTGGTAATAGGATCACTGCTGTCCATCTGGCCTCAGCCTATCCCATGCTGCCAGTTATAAATAACACACTGGCTAATACTCTCTATTTACTCATTCTAGTGCTGCCAGATACTAAAGAAACAACTGAGTGTGCTCTCACAGCTGAAGGAAAATCAAGTGGGGAAATACTGGATGTGAAAACATTTCAGACCCATTTGACCAAACTGAGTTATGGACAAAAATTATATTATGTATTATATATTTATGTTTATATTATCACCTCAAAATAAAAATGACAGTTGAAATTTATTTGGAGGAGACTATCAAATATTTTGTAGGTAAAAATAAGTAAGCAAGTTAAGTAAAATTTATTTGTATAGCACCTTTTTTTTTTTTTTTNTTTTTTGTATAGCACCTTTCAAGAGCAAAGGTCACAAAGTGCTTCACAATAAAAAAAAAAACATCAAAATATAACTATAAAATACATACAAATGAAAATAGCACCCTACCAAAGAAATATACAAATAAATAAAATATACAACAGAAACAAGCTACCCAAAAGCTAGTTTAAAAAGATGGGTCTTAAGATGCTTTTCAAAAGAGTCCGCTGATCTCAAGCTTAGTGGGAACAGAGTGTAGGAGCTGTGACATCAAACATTTGGTTTTCAGCCTCGAACAAGGAATGACCAGCAGACCCTGCTCAGAGGATCTGAGAACCCTGCCCCCAATATATGCCTGTATGAAATCCAATGTAGGATGGTGTTTGGCCATACAGACCTCTGAAAATTAAAACCAAAATCTTAAATTGGATTCTGAATTTAATGGGGAGCTAGTGCAGGGAAATTAGTAATGGTGTGGCATGGGACCATTTGGAGGATTTAGTCAAAATCAGCAGCATTTTGAACAACAATAAAATTTCAGTCTGTTCTTTCATAAAAGGAGAATGTAGTATCACATCCAAAAATCACTTTTACTGATATAGACTTAAATATGTACAGCAATCACCAGGACTGTACACCTTGTAAGACGTGAGAATGGTACGACACCAATTCTGTTCTATGCTGTATAAATGTGTTATAAAATGGCAAGTCAGCCGGTAAATGTAACATTGAGATATGCAGTTTTGTATCACAGAATTAATTAGCAACAGATTAACAGGAAATGTCATTTCAGCTGGAGAAACTGAATGTCGTCAGCAAAAAATGACAAGCCTGTGTGAAGTGCGAACTTCCAGTTGATGACAAATTTGACAAATCAGAAATTGCCATGTAGGTGTTGGTAGCCAACATGCGAGATGGGGTAGCTACAGCAAAGCGAGTACTGTGTAAAACATGGAGAAAAGACCACACGAAGCTATGCTACAAACCTCTACAAATGTTTTCATGGTGGCTGAAATTTTGGTCGGGGAAAAAAAAAATCATAGTTGCATATTTTCTCCATAAGTCATCACTCAGTCAACATGATGTAAAAGAAAGTCAAACCACATTAACAAAATATGGAACAAAAAAATGTAACTGTTCCCATGACAGAATGATCAAAAGGAAACTTTTCAAGCACATAATGTGAACTAGAAAGTGATCACTCCCACCTCCCAGCATGCACCTGTGGGCTCTAAACTCTCCTGGGGTTTATTATCGTCACTCCCCAATCTCCACTGTGCTGTGCTGTGCTGTGCCATGCCATGCTGTGCCGAGCTGAGCCATGCTGAGCTGTATGCTTGCAGGGAGTGACAAGGTCAGAGCTTATATACCAAATATAACTCTGCTCATACTCTGTATCCACATAATTATACATTCATTCCACCTGAGATGGCTGACTGATCTGAAGATAAGGTTGAATGCAAACTACAAGTATGTCAAGGTGAAACTATCTTAATTTGCAATCAAGTCACAACAAACAAATACCACAACTTTTTCTGCTGTGTATAACAGCGACAGGAAAGAACAAATCCCTCTCCGATTTCCAGGCATAATTGGCCACTTAAAGGATAACACCGCTGATTTTGCACGTTTACAACCCCCATCCCCCCTCCACACACACACACACACACGTTACTTTACTGCCAATCATTTTTTAAAACATTTTTAGATTTGCTTTTCCAACCTTCCAGACAGCCATTGGTTTCAGTTCATTCCAGTAAGCTATAAAAATCGACTTGTAGAGACTTAGAATGTGCTTGAGATACATAATCCATCACAAAATATTGTTCTTATTTTTTTGTCAAAGTTACTTAATTTAACCAGTATGACACGGAGCTGCACAGAACGTGTGCCTGAACAATAGATTTTGGAAGATTTGGCATGAAAACAAAATTATGGTTTTATGTTTTGGAAAATAGTTGTCAGTACCTGAATCCGGGTAGCATCTATTGGGCTCACACATGCAAAATCACTGGTATGGTCCTTTCAGATTTGTAGAAAATAACAGCTTTTTGTGAATACAATGCCATCACACAAGACAATTACTCGTATGTTGAACAAAGCATTACAAATTAGGAGCTATAGGCCAAACCAGAAACAGCCAACAAGGTTCTCATTGTGACGGATGTCTGGACAGCCATTATAACAAAGTCATATGTGACAGTGACTTGCTGTTTGAGGATGATTACTGGGAGATGCTGTGCTATAACAGAGATGAGCAGATGACAAGCAGCATATGAACCACCAGCCCTATGGAGTAACCCCTGTAATATCCCTGAAGTTGTTCCTACGCTGATTTTATGTTATTTTGTGTCTGGTGCCTCTCACATCTCTTCCTTAAATTCCTACATGTATACTTGCAGAGCCATGTCCTGTTCATTTCCACTGCAAAGGTAGCTCCCGAACAAACGACAAAGACCCAGAAATGTCAAAATGCTTTCCTTTAACCAGCTGCATGCATGCCTCCCGGCTGTCATTTCCAAAGCCTCACACAGAAACACACAGTTCTCACCTCAAACTACAATCTGGTTCAAATCAAATCGAGGCTTAAGTGACAGCCCCCCCGATCTCTCTGGTCCGTCACCTGTTTGAGGTCTATGAACGAGACAAGAGAGGATAGTGAAGAGAGACAGAGTCGGAGAGACTAACAGTGTGAGAGGCAGTTGATCTGCAATGCTGCCAAAGTCTTTGGTGTCTGCATATCAAATGCCAGCGCAGTTCATAGGAATACGATAACGAGGGCTGTGCACAGAGGGAATGCCAAATGAGATATCAAACACAGAGAACACTGTACTGAGCCATTTAATAAGACGCAGATGGAAACCTGTCCGTCTTTATTTCGAGTCTTCTTATTCATTTAGATGTGAGAAAAGTGAAGGTGGCACCGCACATGCTTAAGAAAAAAAATGTGTAAATGTTAACATATAAGTGTGATGGCTTTTTGTAAAACAAATCAGGAATGTGTTATAATTGTAATAGTACTTTTCATAATATATTATCATTAGTTAATATACATGTGGTATTAACTGGTAGATATTCCCTGATAAACCTGTACAAACTCTAAAGCAGGGGAGGGAGATTAAAGGTACCCCCTCCCAGATTTTGTATGACACATCTGAATTTTGGTCACTAGCTTGTGTAGAGCTAACAAGAGCTAACATTTGGTCATGACATGAAGTTCCTCAACAAAAATACAAGAAGTCTTACCTTTACCCCTTTCATCATGTCTGTTTCCAAACTGTGGAACAACTGTGGGAGCTGACAGAGTCAGTGCAGGAGCTCAACTGAGCAGTAACAAAAACTGACTCAAGATAAAAGTGTCAGCTGAATCAGAGATCTCATTGTTTGTACACCAAGGAAGACAATAAATCAAAAATTTCACTTGTCTTAAGCACAAATCAGTGAGTGCTGGAAAAAAGAGTGATACACAATACTATAGATCACTTCAAATCAGACTGTGCTCCCGATTTGGTCAATCTAGTTTTACATAAACGGAAGTTGAACAGAAGTTCACAGTGTGCACAGTTGGGCTATTTTCAACAAGACAATCAATAAAATCTTACGATTAAGTAAAACAGAGTAATAATCAAACTTATTAACATTTTTCCACAAAAACACATGCATTTCTTAAAATTTTGACAGATTTCAATTGTTTTAAATTCTCTGCAAAAATTTCCAGAATCACCTATAGGTTAATACCAGTGGGTGCCTACCACATCCCACCAGCGCTACTTGCACCACAGTTTGAGAACCACTTAACTAGGTTATTTTTTGATGGAATAAAGAGTATTTTTCTTTTTTCTTTCTTTCTTTTTTTTTTTTTTTTNTTTTTTTTTTTTTTTTTAGAGTTTATTTATTGTTTGGCCTGGTCATTGAGTGATTTATTGTTTTAAAATACTAAAAACAGAATTACAATATTTATTTAGGTTGTATCAAGTTTCTAACACAACTTAAAGGACCTTACCTTCCATTTTTCATGTTTGAGCCTAATATATTCAATTTTATATTCATAATATATTCAATCATTTCCCAAAGTGTACTACTGGAACAGTGGATTTAAAAAAAATTTATTCTACCTTCCAGACCACCACTGGTTTCAGTTCATTCTGGCAGGCTATTAACAACACCTGTATTCAGCTTTTTTTTTTTCATAGTTACGTGATCTTAACGTGTAAGCACAACAAAAAGCAGGGAGTGAATGCATGTCTCCACCAGGAATATAGTCCCAAAAGAAAACCTGCGTTTATCAAAAAATTTAAACAACCTTGACTTCATGAGGCTGCATAACTATTAGCAGGCAAAACATGGATTTTTTAAGGTGGTGTATCACTTTAATATTTGATTTTGAAGATTAAGAGATTTTGCAAAAATATCAGGAAAGCTGAAATATGGTTTTATCCTTTGGAAAATGGTTGTCAGTAACATAACATGTATGAAAACTGAATATATTAGACTCAAACATGCAAAATTGCCAGTATGGTCCTTTAAATGTACTGAAAGTTTTTAACTTCAAGATTTCCAAAATGACACCAAGTAACAACTTACAACAGTTCAACATGAATAAGCAGTTCCGTAATGTCCCTAACTACAGGCGCGGCAACTGTTTAGCGCATTTATTAAGTGGGTTGTTTCTTTCCACCGAAATTAAAGTTAAATAACTTTAATATATAGACAGAGGACTGACTAACACATCTAAAGTTTTATAAATTATTCCTTTTTTTTGTTTGTTTTTAAATGTTTTGTTTATACTTAACGACAAAATGTTAGTCAGCAAAAAATGCAATGTCGCCTAAGCTAACCACAGCATTTAAAATTAAAAAGGTTATTTTTACCTGTTTTCTAGCAGCAGGCTGGATGCGTCTATGTCTGAAATAATACAACCTTTACTCAAAGCGAAACCGACATTTAAATCCATTATTTGTGACTGTGCCGAGTTTTCCCAAGATGGTCCAACTACGTAATTAAATTAACGTCAACGTAAATATATTTACAGTCTCTTCCTGCGGACGATCGTGGGAAGCATTACTGCCCCCTGCTGGTGGGAGGATGAGAAACACAATGGACGTCGCATTGGTATTCTCATTGTTTCTGCAAAGGATGCATTATAATAAAAAGACACATTTTATCTTTTATTTTTCTGGATCTCAGACGGATATACTTTCAAGTTATTGCTTTTCTGATCTGTTCTTAGTGATCTTTATTTTGCACTGAAGATAGCTTGGAAGACCCACCTATTGAAACAAAAGCAATGTGACAGCACAATATTATTTCATCAGCAATTCATTTCACTGACCTTAAGTAATGCTAAAACAGAGCTGTTCAACAGTGCAATACGGACAAGCGCGTGTGTGCAGGTTTTTGTTCCTAGCTGCCAGATTAAAAATATGGTGGCAAATTTAATATATCATTGTCAATCAAATTTTCAGGGTAATTTCTATTGTATTGTAGTAATAACTGACTTATTTATAGAAAAAACATACATAATGCTGAAGTCACACGTAGGAAGAAGGCATTTTTGTAAACATGTCGTTGTCAGGTTAACACAGCAAGGTAGACTGCAAAACTGTGAAGCTGACAACCAATTTGCCAGAGAAAGTATCTTACTTTGGCAACAGTGGTAGAGAATGCTTCATTTGGTCTTTTTATTTGGATGAAAAACAGATGCAGAGCTGGTCACTGCTGCACAGCTGCTTTGCAATTGTTAAACTTTTGTAAGTAATTTATGTCATTATCATTATCACTAAGATTAACTCTACTGCCCTTTGAACTTGATCGGGTGCGTTTTTCAGATGAGTATATAGTTATGGAGTTTTGCAAACTAATTTAATTTACTTGAAATTACCCCAATTAGAGGACGTTTATGATCATATTTGTGACTATTGTAATGTTAAGTGTTCCTCAAAGTTTTAATTAAAAAATATCTTCCAAAATTGTTGTGTTTTATTGACTTGTGAAGGAATTTGCAGTGCTTGTTCTAGCAAGGTGCTATATAAATAAACTTTAATTATTAACTTTCCGCAATTGATAGAAAAGGTTGTTTGCTATAAGAGCTTCATATACAATCTACCTGTTTACACTACATCTAAAATATATAATTTATCTCCTCCTCTTTCCACTTGGCAGAGGAAAGGAAGATCACAGAAAAACCTGAATGTACTGCCCCCATAAGAACATTTCTAAATGCATTGTACCGTATCAAGTTAAGTCTGGAGGGGAAAAACAGATAAGAGGTGAATGTTTACAGCATTAGTGAAAAAGGAGCAAAGGGACTGACAATTCCTTAGGTTCCATTTGAAGCAGTGTCAACCTGTCTTTATGAAAAATTAGATGTGACACTTTTGAGATCTAAAATCATTCCTAATGTGTGCATGTCTGTGTGTGTGTGTGTGTGTGTGAGATTGTGTATATGGTATGCTTAGGAGTGTGTTGTGTCCCTGAAAGCAGCTGAATAAAACACGAAAACACATGCTGAGCAGAGCATGTATTTTTGCATCTTAAGTCATTTCCAAAGTCAACAAGTCCCAAGTGTCACCTGCGTATAATTTTCTGTATCCATGTCTATTAAAAGATAGTACAAACACTGAAGGACACTCTAGAGACAATAACATCATCTATCTATCATCTTCATTGTCACATAACCAAAACTATTTATTGGAACTTTCTTGATCATGCTAAATGAACCTATAATTATGTCTTATCTAAAAATGCTGAAATTGCATCATTCACATGCAAGCTCTCTCACCATACATGATCTTATTCAATAACCACATGAACAAGACTGAATACATATAGGACCACCCTTACAACACAATTCACCCTGGTCTATACAGAAGGCAAGGCTGATGCCATTTCCTGCTTCCTGCTTACCAGAGCAGAACAACGGCTGACTTTCAGTAAGATGATGTGGACGGAGGGTTATTGGAGGGTCACTTATAAAGGATGGTCTTGATTCTCTCTTTGATTGTAATTCTCCTTGGTGAAGGTAGCCTGTAATGAGGCAGGCTACCGAAGAATTTCTTGCCATTTAAATGCTATAATAATAACACAAAATGCCCTCTCAAACAGCTCATAGCTATTGAAATGATTGAAATGCACTCTATGTTATGCATCTAGAGAGTAGCATGTCTTTAGTGCTTAGTTGATCTCTGGCTCGCAGTGTGGCTAGTTAGTGGGTCAGTATAAATGAGACAGATGGTTGTGTGGCCCTGGTGTTAGCTTTGGCAGTAGAACCTCAACAATGAATCTATGGTAGGGCAAACTGGTCCACTGATGTCTGCTGAGAACACATGGGACCACTAACACAAACACAAACCTTTCTCTGTGTTTCCTTGGCAGTAGAAATGCTCTGGACAGTCCCACAG